>VWZY01008751.1:546434-618546 GCA_013399075.1 Chloroceryle aenea | reverse complement strand
CGGCCAAGTGGGGCCGGCCCTCAGCGTTCGCACCGTCCTGGCTCTCTGCTGGCCGATGCCGTCGGAAGAGTTGTTTCTCCGTCAGCACACGGCCAGGGGGTTTCATCCTTTTAATAAACGTGTAAATAAAAAAAACCCCACAAAGCCAAAATTAAATAAAAATTTAGAAGAGTTTTATTCCTTTTCTTTTTTTTTTCCTTCCAGCTCCCCAGCCTTAACTCAAGGTGTGGGGAGAGGCTCAGGCCAGACCCAGAGAGCTGCCCTTTATGCTGCCAGAAAAGAAGCACCTGTTTCACGGGTTGGGGCTGAGGCGGCTCGAGGTCATTTCTACCCAAATTGTTAGAGCATTTACATCAAACGCATCTCTCTGCAACCTGCCAGAGACTCCCCTTCATCTTAAAAGCAAAGGCCAAGATGGCCACCAAGCCCCAGTGAGGATGGCTGCTCCAGCATTGCCAGTCTAGCTGGCTGGTCCTTGTCCTGCTGACCCCCGGTGTCAGGGGCTCCTGTCCCCTGCTGGCACGGGCTCGGGCCTGTGCAGCCCGTCTGGATGAAAGTGCACGCGCTGTAGGTGTTTTGGGGGGGGTGACCTCAGGCTCACCACCAGCATTTATATTACAATACAGTCAGAGAGCTTGTGAACATTTTTCCTCCCACGTAGTGCCCCTGTGTACCCCTGTACACTGGAAGCATGCAGAGGACAGGTTATTGTTTGGCTTGGCGACATGGCTGAACTGCTTTGCTTCCAACTGTTGTTGGTTCAGAGTTGCTGCCAGCAGCTGTCACCAAGTTGTCCTGTCAGCCTGGAAAGGACTTTGCTGCGGATCATCCAGGGTGAAGCCGTGTGTACGTGTGGTGTCTGGCACAGATGGAAACAAGGAGGTTTGCATGCGGTGGTGTTTAAAAGTTCCATCAGCCCGAAGCGCATTTATGGTTGCGAATAATGAAACTGCCTGGAATGACAATGATCTAAACCATTTCACAAATGGCATCAAACGTTTCTAGTTACCAGCTCAGAACTGTGCCTTGATTGCTTACTCTTAATGAAAAGTTACCGTCCGTAATTGGGCATCCTGTGGGGAGGTGGAGAGTTGTGCAGATATGAGGAAATAAACCAGCCCCATAATGATCACTATTACTGAGTGACATTACTGTTCTCGTCAGCTTCATTTACATCCTAAACAACACCTATGCCACTACTTTTCTCTTTCGGTCATTTTTCCTTCTTACCCTGTTTCTCTGTTCATCTTCTCCCTTTGCACAGCAGGAGCCCAGCTGCCAACTGCACCTTTTCTTCTGGCACTCAAGAATGTGGAACCAGCAAGGTGGTAAATGTCAGTGCCTGGACATGCCCAGTGCTGATAAAAGTTTGCTCATTGTCTGAGCAACTTGCTCAGGTAAATACTGTCAGGCAAAGGCTGCCATGTTTCTGTCTAGAGCCTTGCAGGCAGAGTTATATATGCACATAAATTTGCATCATCGGGGGAATTACTAGCTCAATACCTTTGTAAAGCACTTAGCTTGCCTGTGTGCTATGTAAACAAGCTGTACATGCACAGTATGTCTGAGAGTTTTGAGCAGTCTCAATTGCAAATGCACTTCGTACATGGCAAAGGCCTTGCATCTGATTCAGAGCTGCAGTTTGCCTGAAGAAAACGTCTTGCTTTTCAGCCTGAAGATGTTGTCCGGCATGAATGTATTTTGCATTTGTCCAGAATTTCTGGATGTTTAGCAGCTCAGCCAGACTTGCAAGTAGAATCATAGAATCATTAAGCTTGGAAACAACCTTCAAGATCACCAAGACCAGCCATCTACTAAATATTATCAGGACCAATAAACCACATCCTGTAGTGCCACATCTCGATGGTTTTTAAACACCTTCATGGATGGTGGATCCAGCACCTTGCTGGGCAGCCTGTTCCAATTCCTCACCACTCTCTCTGTAAAATTTTTTTTTCCAGCCATTTTCTCCAGACCCTTCACCAGCTCCGTCTGAGCAGCCGTACACCCAGTTCTCCTGGGCATTTCCACAGCTCCCCGTTGTGAAAGCAGCCAGCTTGAGGCCGACTGGAGGCTTTGGGCAGATGTGCTTTGGGCACAGGCAGAGCCCTGGTCTGCCGGGAGAGGGCAGCCGGGCTGCGCCCAAGTATGCAGCAGAGACTGGGCAGAGCCGGGGTGTGTTCAGGCTTCAGCAGCCCTCTCCAGCCTGGGCTCGGTAATTCCTGAATGGGCTGGCAGACATCCAGTAATCGCAGTAATTATCCAGTACAATACCTTCCAGTTCATCCTGGATACAGGCATATAATACAAAGAAGCCCAAGTACTGGTTGTTCAAGATAAAATCTTTGGGCCTATATCTTACAAGCAGTAATTTTCTTTCAAAGGTGAGCACTGGGGACAGAAAGTGAATTTTCTCTTTACTGTAAATTTATTCTTTGTGTCTTTGGGGGGGGGAGGATCACACATCAACAACAACATAAGGAGCAAATCTACTCTGACCTTTTCTTGTCAGAAAAGCATTTAACACAGGCACATAGTGCCTAAAAGGCTGCCCAAACCATGTTTTCTTTACTGGGGGCCATGCACCCACCGTATGAATGGAGTGCAGTGTGCAGTCTGCTGACAGAAATACTATGAAAGGTGTAGCCATCTTCTCCCTTTTTCAGTAGAGTTGCTTAACACAAAGTTAAAAGCCATTACTGTTAGGATTGTACCGTAACTGAAAATCTGAAGCTATCGTGATGATTTAGTGTTTTAGCAACAAGTAAAAGTCTATTAAAATTTTACCCTCTTGTGGGCCTTACTCAATGCCATCAGAATTCAGACATGAACTTTGCTGAGTGTTGAGGGTAAGCCGCTGAGCAAGCAAAAATTTCTCTTCTTATATTAAGAAAAAAATAAAAGAGGTTTGAAAATCTCTCAGTAGTCATTGTCATTTTATCACACTCCCACGTTAGCATGAATCTGATCATTTGAAAAACAGATACTGGTCTCTGCTGATATTAATTATACTTCTGCTGATCATCCATCCAGTCATTAGCAAATCTCTTTCAGCTTAGTCAGCATCTCCACAATGACTCACAGAAAGTAGTGTATTGACTCAGTAGGAAATTACCTCATCATCCTTGTCAGGGAAGATCTGACAAAAAAAATCTAGCAGCAAATTTGGGTTTTACCTTTCCTTTCCATCTTCTCCCCAGCCTCACTCCACCGTTCTGACTTAGCAGTGATGGGTAATTTCTTTCTTGTAGAAAGAAAGCAGGTCTGTACCTTTATTCCTGTCCTCTTCCATATATTTTTCATTTACCTAATTGTAAGACAGAAGTTTTGCTGTTCAGATATTTGTCAACAGGTGTCAGCAGAACCTCAGTCTTTCATTATTGTGTGTGCTCAGGTGTACAAATACGGAGTTTCAGAGGAATGTGACTCTGCGAGTGTCTGCCCTGCTGGAATTCTCCTTTGGAAGTATGGACTCAAGAGTCTAAGTCCTGTTGATTTCCAGTGAATCTTTGCTACCTAAATTATGTTCATCCACTGTATATGTTAATTATGAAAACTGTATTGTTTACGGTTAACTGAAGGCTGGCTTACTTTTTTGAGCTCAGTTATAAAACAGCTTACGTTACAAAATATCATTTTATTATCCCAGTTACAGAAACTTCTCCATGATGTATGTCTGCTCGAATAGACTCCCCAGAGAGGCTGTGGAGTCTCCTTCTCTGGAGACTTTGAAGACCTGTCTGGATGCATTTCTGCGTGATCTGCTCTAGTTTTGTCCTGCTCTGGCAGGCAGGTTGTACTCGATGATCTTCAGAGGTCCCTTCCAACCCCTAACCATTCTGTGATTCTGTGAATATTTGCAAGTACAATCACGCAAAGCAGTATTTCATTGTGGTAAACAGCTCTGCACGCCATGGGACAGGATGGGCACGCTGAAGTCAGTGTCATGCTGTAGAATATTACTCCAGCTTGCCCTGGGGTTGTGCATTGGTGTGCTTACACTCCGGGTGCTGTGAAGTCAATTAAGCGATGTGGGAATGTCCACATGGGGAGATAGTGCAGAATAACAATTACAAAGTAGTATTTCAAAGGATTTAATCAGGGAGGCAATCTAAACTGTTGATTATGGTATGAGAAACATATCTAAACTGGTGTATGAGTAGCAACAGTATACACTACACTCAACTAAAAATAACTTTTCTTCAAGGAATTTTTTTCAGACAGATGAAAGTTAAGGTATTCGAGGCTTACCTTTTCCTTTTGCAGTGAGCTTCTTTGTGAAATGAGGAATAAACAAAATCCTAATCCTAGAAAGGCTGATGACCATTTTATTTTTTTTAATTGATGCTTTATTTTTATTCTTCAAATTTTAACTGATAACAATTGGCCATTAAAAGAAGGATTTGCCAAACACCAGAGATCCCATAGAAAATCAGTGCCCTTTTGTCAGCTTTCACTGAATTTGTTGTGTTTGGGTCTTTTAATAAGTTATCAGGGAGACCTCCAGTGTTTGCAGGGTTAGGTACTGTCTACTTTGCACCAGATCACTGTGTATTCCTGACCCCTACATTATACTTACTTCAGCATTTCTGGAAATGTATCGTAATCTTATACAGCTCAGCTGGGAGTCCATGGCTCATCTCTTTTGCTGTTCTTCTTAAGAAAGCTCTTGCAGAAAAGTTAGAAGGCTTTGAACTTTCCTTGCTACACAGCACTTAACAGGGGAGAAAGGTGCGAAATAAAGCCCAACACAGTCAGTAGAAGATTTTCAATCTGCTTGTTTCCCCACCTATTTCACTGATCTTTCCTTCAACTCTTCATCTCCTCCCACCAATCTGCAAAAAGAATGATAGTCATTCTTTTCTGTGCAAAGATAGCAAATCCGTATTACTAAAATGGAAAGAGAAGTTCATATTTTTGTTTGCTTTTACCTTTCTGAACTATTTCTTGTTGTTATATGATTCAAAAAAAAATTTTATAAACTAATTCCTGACTTTGGGCATCAGAAACAACTAAGATAACCTTTAAATTGAAAGGGATGACAATATAAATAATTCTTACATGGCAATATCTGAAAATGGAGCTAAGTGTGAACTGGAAGGAAGCTTTTTATTCTTTTCAGTTCTGAAAATGTAAAGATAATAATTTTCTTGCTTTGGATGAAATCTTCTCCCAGTTGAAGTCAAAGGAAGTTTTGTCACTGATTTCAAGAGGGTAGGAATGTCACCCATAATCTTGGCAGTGAGCAAAAGAGAAGGCAGCTTCCTGTTAAAAGCTTACGACTTGTTAACAGAATTTGAAATACACTAAATATAGGGAAACTGATAAATTTTTCTTGGAAAGGTAAACAATTTTAGCTCCTTTCAGAAGACTCCACATCTAGGAATATCTTCTTCTGCAGTCATCATTTACCAATGTTTAATACATTTCAAATACATGTGTTCAAATACCTTAAAAATAGAGCTCTCTATTGTGCCTCAGAAAACATTTGGTTTGGTTTATAATGCTATAGAAACTATAGATTCCTGCAGAAGAAAAAAAATCTGAGAGTCAGAGCACTAGAAATGTGATTCCAACTGAGTCTTGCACATGCTTTGTGAAGAACCTCTCAAAACAAGGGAAAAAGAAAGAAAACTGTACAAAATTCAGTGACCACTGCATCTGAAATTCAAACTACACTGAGAAGAAAGGAAAAAAATCATTTATAGAAGTGTTTTTTTAAGAAAGGCATCAACTTTTGGTAGACATTAAATAATTATACTAGTAAAGAATCATTTATTTATTTATTTATTTATTTTAACATTCAGGGATAACTTTACCCTCCCTTCTAAAGAAGTATAAGGTGAACCTGGTCCTGTAACTGAATAACACATTCCCAACATTTGTGTGGCCAGATTAAAATCCCTGTATTTCTAGTACCAGGGCACCTGTGAAGTACAGATGTGGAGCAGGGCTTCACTGTGCCCTTTTTCCTCACATGCCCAAGTGGTAGAGATGCTTGATACATTTCTGATCTAATATTTAGGATCAAAATAAAAGACAGAAAACATCAAGTATCTACATTTAGGGACATGAACGAAAATAGTGATACTGACAATGCTGGTCATTGTGCATGTAACACAGCTTGCCAACAAACTGGGGTTTTTTGCAGGCTGGCAGGACAATGTAGGAAGAAGATGTTACTGGGGTGAAAGGTTTACAAATGTGAAATGACAGCTGGTGCCCTGGGTTGTCAGAGATGGCAGCGGGGCTGCAGTCTGCACAGAGGAGAATTATGTTGTGCTAGATGACAGGGGAGATGGTGGGAAGATGGGAGGAGAGAGGAAACCTGCTTACAGCTGTGGGCACAGAGGAAAGAACAGGAAACATGCTCTGTCAAAACCAGGGAGAAGCATCTTGTGGCAGAAGGAAAGCTGGACTGGTAATGTTAGCCGTATGGAAGTGTGAGGAGGGTCATAGCTTTGAAGTGCTATGTATCACAATTTAGACAGAGCAGCAGCAAAGAGAGCTTAGAAGACAGATTAAGAGCTCTTGAGAGCCATACTGATCTTGAGCCGATGGCGAGACATTCAGAGAGGAGCTGAGCTTTGGACTTGGATAGAAGGGATCATACTGGTGGATTTGAGTCATCAGTGCAAGCAGTGGAGCTCGTGTTTACAGACGAGCTTCCCTGGAGAGGAGGTGCCCTCTGCAGAGGGAGGAAAGGCGACCAAGGGCAGAGCCCTTTGGAGCCCACAGAAAGATGGAAAACACAAGGGTATGTTTTTCCCCTGTTCCAGAATGTGATTCATGGATGATAAAAACTTTTAATAACTAATTTTAAATCCTGCTACAAAAACTTTTAAAGACACATATTCTAATACAGCATGGAGCTGATAGAGAATCCCTGTGTGATTTATTGGGTCAACAGTCTCGTTTGGAATTTAATTTTAAGTTTCTCAAGTTACAACAATATTACTGAAAATAAATGCTTTTTATATATTTTGTTATTTCCCTTTCCTGGAGGAGCATGCAGGAATTTCAGAGAAACAGAAATTACCAAGTCCAGCACATATTAGAACAAGTTTAACATTTTTCTGCACTTGGAAAATTTTATGAAATGTTTGCAAATTTGTTTAAATTCTTTTAGATTTTTCTATTCTTATGAAAGGGAAAGAGAAATTGAACGAAATTTTGTGAACATAAATTCCTCTTCTGAACACTTTTAGTAGTTGTTCTCCCTTTGCCTTCAGTTTAGGGGAAGGAGACATCCTTTTCACTTACTGGAATAGGTCCCTGAGTGTGGCCAGGAAATACAGAGCAAGTCAGAGAAATTGCAGAAATAAGTATGACACATTCAGGTGAAAGAAAATTCTAGAAAAAAAAATATCCTTATGAGCTTTCCTCTAATTAATCTAATTAATTCTTACCTTGTGGCAAGAGCCCTAATCTAAACTCTTCACGTACCTTAGAGTCATCAAATGTCACAGGACAAGGCCAAGGCAGAACAAGTCCTCTGCCCTATAACTTTATAGAACCACTATTCCAAAGGACTGCTGAAATTACCCCTGTCAGAAGGACACTTTATGCATCTTCGGGGGGGGAAAAATCAGCATTTGTACTAAATATCAAGTCACAATTCTTATTTCCCTTTGCCCCATTCCTCTCATCTGTAGTGGTGCTGTGAAGTCAATACTCAGCAGCCTTTTCTGATGTCTAGCTTCTGTACAACCAACAGGCTACTGCTGCAGGTTGATACCTTACAGAAATTATTTAATTATCTATGGTTAAATATTCTAGAGGAAATAAAAGTACGTGGGAAAAAAAAAACCCAAACAAACTTAAAGGAGAGAAAAGAAAGAATTAAAGACTGGGAGACCACATTTTCTTCTGCAAGAAGGGTCTTGCTTGCCTGGTAAACTTCCTTTGATCTCTAATTAGATGTTAGTTTGTAGTAGGGATTTTTTTTGATCTCTAATTATGTGAGATGTTATGTTGTTGATGTTAGTGCTGTAAATAGCCCCCCTCTGAATTCACTCATTAAATCTTTTCATATTACTCATTCCCTCCCACCAAAACTTACTTCAGTAATTAAAAATATGATGGTAATTTAATCTGTCTGTATGACTACTTTGTTCAGATATTTATTTAAATAATTGGTTTTTATTACAACCTCACAAAAATTCATCCCCATCATTTCATTAGAGATGTATGTGAAAAACCAAGAGGTATTTGGAGTTAGGCTGTGCTTGCTCACTTTATTTATGTCCTTACTCTTGTGAACTGCAGGGTATTTACAAAGGTATAAAGGGTAATAGTTGTTACCACACCAAGTATAACTTGCAAAATATCTCCATTTGCTTCATGATAAGCTCGTTATCTAAATCTTGTAAGCACTAAAAAGATCAGAGAAAGAAATGTACCTTTCTCTTGTGTAATGCTACCTGGATTTTCTTTTTGTCTTACAGGAGATTGGCATGTTGCTGTAAACCAGGCTTCTTAATCACTTGTGCACTCTCTGCCCTTAACCGATACCAGCGCTGCGCTCGATAGCCTACAGATACAACTGCAGGCACATGGAGATAGACACTTTCCTATACAGCTCTTAGGATTTCTCTTTTACCAGAGCTAGCTGAAGGTTGCTGCCTCCATAAGGTCTTTGCTCACGCTGGCAGGTCATGATTCAAACTGGCAGGTTCCAGCCAAAGACACACTGGGGCATTGGGTAATTAGTGGGAATAACAGACTTGCTCCAAGGTTCAACCCTTTGGGAAAAGCACAGTAAATTTAATATTTGTGCCCATATAGCTACTAAAAACAGGTGAACTGGCCTTCTAGCTTCAGAATAATAAACCTAACAGCCTCATTTCCTGGAGGGTGCTGAAAATGAATTAAGCCATCCCTCCTCATTCCAGAGAGTGGAAAAGTTGGCAATCAGTCTGCTCCAAGGGTAACCAAACAGAACTAGTCCCCTGCTCCCAAACACAGGAGAGCCCTCCCTTTACTCCTTGCAGAAGAACACAGAGCTGAAACCACCACCGACTGAGTTAAAATAATCCCCTTTTTTCCCTGGAGGTCGCCAACCAACCACTGGACTGGAATGGGCAGTTTGCCTGCTGAGCCATCCACTTCCTACAGCCTGCCACATCTGGGGGGAGGTTAAGTCCCCCCTTAATTATTCCCTCTAACTTCTCCTCTTTGGGAGAATTTATTCATCAGTGGGGAGAGAGGTTCAGTGATCAGGGTGCACTACACCTGAGATTGACACTTCACAGGTCAAGTAAAAAGAGTTTTATCTGTGTCTTCCCTATTACCATCCAACCACTCAAATCCCCCTCATAATATGGCCCTGAATGGGCAAGACTGGGTTTGAAAGGACAGTGAGGAAATGATGATGAGAGCCTTCATCCCCCAGCTCCCTGGGGATCTGCCTTAGAAACCAGACAATGGCCCCATGGCTCTTGTGACTGCAGTAGTCCAACTGGTGGACCACAGACGGGTCTCCTACAGTACCTCATGGTTCTGAAACTCCACCAGGCCCTCGGCTTTCCCTGAGTACATCTGAAGGATGTCTTCACCATATGTGACCAGAAATCTCATGATAAATTAGCTGTGTTAGAGGAAAATACTTGAAGATCCTTCTCCAGTGGCTGAGGGAGGACCTCGCTTGGTCTAGGAAAGCAGGGCATTCTGGAATGCCACCACTGGAGAACCATTAGCAGGTCTGTGGTTCATCCAGTGCTTACATAGCAGGTTGAGTTACTATCAGGAGTGAACACAGAACCAAGTTTCTAGCCCATCTACCTAAACCCTTCTGCCAACGTCCAAATTAACTCTGCAGAGGAGACAGCTCACATTGTCTTTGCTATTAATCTTGCAGAATCCTACACTCTGACACGCATAAACAAAAGGCCCTTTTACCAGTACACACTGTGTTGTCCAGCCTGGTGAAAAATGTCCAGTCCCCTGAACTCAGGTCCCCTCCTCCCTTTCTCCTGCCCTTGCATACCTGCACACTCAGCTCTTCCCTCACATACAGCAAGATGATCTTCCTCTAGGTTTGCTTTACTCGCTTATCATAGACTCATGACTTAGTACTATGCAAAGTTAAAATCTGTTGAGCACAAGGGCTTTTGACCCTGACCACAACCTGCTGTTCCTTTAACAAACAATTAAGACATTCCATGTGTGACTAAATTTGAAAGCAAACCCAAGAATTAATCTGCTTGTTTTAAATAGGGATATAAGTAAGAACCACCCCAGCCATTGCCCAAGAGATAAGCCAAAACTTTGAGGTTCAATAAAAGTTCATTCACTTCCATAGTTTCTTAGGCAGGATTTATTGGGTCATTATTTAGGGAATAGGGTCTTAGTTTAACGGGACAATATCTTCATTTAGGAATTTTAGGGAACACAGTGTACCCCTGAATCTTGGAGCATGTGTCTCATTTCTATGTGAGTAACAGATTCCTCTGGGTATGGGTGATACTAAAGGATACTCAATAGTTTAGCCAAATCCATTGGTACCTAGTACAAATAGTGTTTCTGTGGCACTTCTAGTTCCAGGGTGCAACAGCAACAAATAAATACCTGTAAAATTATCTCTATAACTCTGCACTATGTGTATCTATCCCATGGTTTCTGAGGAGAAGAGAATGCAGTAAAAAAATCTCAGCATTTCAGTCAGGCTTGGCATAGAGGCGTGTAGCTTAACTTTTAAAAAAGTTATTAACAGCCAAAAAACCCACCAAATTTTAAAGTTAGTGACACTTCCCTAGATTTTTTTTTTTTAATGGTAAATATCTTAAATAAGAAGGTATATTAGATCCTTGAGTAAGCTAAGAAAAATACAACTTTTAAATGATCATATATTTATCTGTTACAGTTTTGGATCCTATGATTTAGGAAAATATAAAATAGTTTCAATGTTCTATCTAGGTAAAAAAGCTAAAATAAAACTGCATCTGGTAAGAGAATTATTAAAGAAGCTTTTTAGCATTAAAAGTATTTCAGTAGTAGTATTTTATTAGCATTTTTTGGCATGAAAAAAACTATTAAAGTAGCTTTTTAGCATGATTTTTAATAAAAGCAGTGATAAAGTTAAGACATCATGGAAAGTGACTATACCTACACATTTTTCTAGGTGATACGGAGTGCAGAGAGTTCATTTTTCAGGGTTTGTAGGTTGAAGATTACATATTAACCACTAACCTAACTGATAACTCTATGGACAGAGTCCGGTTTTCTATGTAATATGGCCTCACTTGTCCCACGCATAATGTTTTATGAGAGCTCTAAATTTTATGCTCTCAGTGTTTTCTTGCAAATTATTTTCCATGTAGGTCAATAGAGCCTTTCCTAAAGGATTCAGAAAAATATCTGAGGATTTTCATGTAGATAAACTGAAACTTAGATGAAAACTGCTCTAAAGATGAGTTTTACTTCAGAATACCAAAGCGATCAAGCATTCCTAGTACTGTTGCAAAATGAATTTGTAAGAGCACTGCTGCCTGGGTAACAAATGCACACTACAGCCTAACACTGCAGCGTAAACCTTAAATACTTTAAGGAATTAAAGTACTTAACAAGTACCATGATTTCAGAGAGACTGGATTCATGAGCACCTTTGAAATCTTTCTGCCCTCTATATAAAATCAAAAGCAAGGTGAAGGGGTTGTAATGACAATTCTGGCACAACTCCTTTTGAGATATACTTCCTCAGAGTAGCAGAGAAATTGCTAATTCCTCTAAAGATGCTAGTTTAATATTGTATTTTATTAGCAGAAGAATGTAAGAACATTGTTACAGCAATTCCTACAATGGTAAATTCTTTTTTGAAAAGAAGGAAGCTTTCATGCTACATTTTAAAGAGTGGTTTCATAGCAGTATCAGGTGTACCCAGTGAAAGTCAGAAGGTTCGTTCTGTAAAACAAGAAAAAATATAAGCATACAACGGTACAATTTTCTTTCAAGTTAAAATCTTCAGTGTCTCATGCTACAAGTGAACTAAAGTCACGTAGCCATTATAAGTTATTGTTCAAATGCAGCACAACAGTACCAATATTGAATTCTGTTTCCCTGTAAATCCTTTGTGATCATTTTTTTTTACAACCTTATGCAAATCAAGTGAGCACATACTATTCAATAACAAATGTATAATTTTATTTCTGCATTTGCAGCATTAACAAAACAGTCATGCTCTTATTTTATGTCTCTTTGTTCACAGACATGCCGTGAAAGTGTTTCAACGCTGAGATATTCAGCTATTGGTAAAAAAGATCAGCAGGTCTTTGGTTGGATTCAAAACACCTTGCTGACTGTATTTGCAAGACCAATGTTGTACTGAGTCTTTTGACTCACCCATTTGTTCCCCCTTCACAATCCCAATGAATTTTCATTACATGACACATTTTATTAACGATACATTTTATATGTGCCTGCTGTTTCCAATCTATCTAATAAGGAATTTTGTAATATTTTAGTAGTATTTTCAATCCAAACCATCCCCTTGACTCTGATTGTGTCCCCCTCACATTTCTGTTTTTCCAAGAAATTTCAAATTCACACATTTTCCACAATGAAAACCAAATGTCAAAATGTAAAAATGTTTGCCCAAAAAAAGTGTTATTTTATAACTAGCAACAGTATTTTTACTTTAGTCACTTATAAACTGGATTTATTCTCCGTAAGATGTTATAAATATCACTTTTCACTCAGCTGAGGCAACAGTTGCCTTTTTGAAAGGCTTCAAAACCGAAACCTTTAGAATGTTTTAATTAACTTCAGATAAATCATATCTTTTGATTTCCTGAAAACTCACTTCAAAAGGCATATAGTACCTTCTCGTTTGATTTCTGCCCGTTTTGAGGAGTTTCCTAAAGATCAGAAAGTTTAGAGGTCAACAAGATGATCTGACCCTTAGTAAGTGAACCCCTAATTATTCTGAACAACTGAGGCACTGGGGATCCAGGATCTTCATTATTCTCTGAAACACGGTGTTTCCACTGAGCTCTGTTGAGAGATCCCTTTCCACAATCGGGTCTTTGCCCGTGCAGCAATTCTATCCTTCACATTTTTGTTTTACCGATAACACAAAATCTGTCCAAGGAGATATAAATTTGATGTTTGTTATCATCTTGTTTTACCACAGATGACACAGTACACATTATAGGATCTTAAAATAGCACCAGAAACTATTGTATTCTGCTTCCAAAACTGAGGCTGTCTGAAGCCCTCAGACACTGGCAAGGTCTTTTCAAATCTTTCAGGAGCTTGATACAAAGCCAGCTCAAGCTAATGAGACATTTTCCACTGGTTTTAAAATGGGATTCCTCAGAGTGCAATAGATGTTGTGTGTTACAAAGAAATAGGTTCATTTTACTTTCAGGCTTTATAGGGGCTTGTGGTGTGTGTTTTTTTAAACAAGCAGATTAAGGGTAAGTTCCAAAGTCCAAGTGGTTTCTGAAGGCTGAATCACACTGAAAATTCTGTTCTGAGGGTACTATATATTTCACCAAGGTAAAATTAAGCTCATAAATCCTCCCATCCCTTACCCAGATGACTAGTTTCTTCCTCATCCTGCCTTGCCCCTCTATTGAATGTAAGCTGAGTGGTGCCTGTGGTTGCAAAGAAAGACCCAGGACTGAGATGTGTTTTTTATGGTTAGATTTGAGGACTGCAACCTGTGCTCCTAAGCTGTAGTGATTAATGTTACAACAATGCAAAAGTTTGAGGCTCTAGACTCCCTTTTCTTCGGATCTTACCTGGGCACAATATTTCTGGCTCAGATTCTGAGAGGAGCCCATTATTTTTAAGAGATTTTTATGAACACACATGAACTCAGTTAAAAATGAGTAAGAACTGAGGATTTCATACAGTAAAAATAGTGACTGACCTAGAGGGAGCTCTGACTAGGAGCTCTGCTTGAGTTAAATAAGACATTATTCTAGTTCTGTGCTGCTGTACACCTCAGTGAAATGGCTTAGCCTTAATTTAAAGAAACAGTCAAGTTTTTGTCTTTCACCCATTTTTGTTGCAGGTTCCTGTCTTTTAACTACAGTTTGTATGGCTGCACTGTCTGCTGTGTGCTGGTGTCCCCACAGGACCCTTTGTTTCCTACCTTTGAAAACATTTAAAACAAACAAGACCCTTTCTCTTCCCATAGACATTACACGTAATATTAATGGTTATCTACCTGTGATAAGCAGAGCAGTATCATTTTACATGACTTGAAAGGGTTGTCCATATCGTCAAGCACAATTAACTTGTCTTACTCGCACAAAACAGGCTTGGGGGAGGTAACTAAGAGGCCATACTTCTTCACATATCTCAGAAAACAGTTCCGGGACAAGGGGATGGTCAAAAGATACAAAAAGCTTCCAAACAAAAAGCACAACAGGCTTTTTATTGAGATCACAAGAAGCTGTGCTGAGCCTTCTTGATCTGATACCTTCTGCGGTGCCTGTATGGGTATTCACTGGAGATGATCAGTTTACAAGTTTGAACCAGTCTAGCTGCAAGATTTCACTTGCTATTTATCCCACTTTTAAGGAAAGCGCACTCTGTAAATACTCTCTGGAAAATGGTTTGAGAATATATGCAGACTACAATAAAATGCATGTTGAAATCTCACCATTTTTCTGTTTCATTTTTGTTTTGTAGCCTGAAGAGCAAACTAAGAATGAATGGTAGCTCCAGTTCTTTGAAGGAGGATTTCAAACTCTAAGCACTAGCTCTTCTTCAGTTCTCAAAACTAATAAGTTTAACAACGATCCTTTGAGGAGAGAAAGTCCACGTAACACATTGTGTAGAGAACAGTGGTTTTCATTTAGCATGTTAACGTATTGCCTCCGAGTCACCACTGAATCAGTGTCCCAACTGATGTTTAGGGTAGTGCTGTCCTGTTGAAGATGCCATCATTCAAATGAAATGATGTTCACCACTTGGGCTGTGAAGAATTGCACAGCATCTGTCATGATAACACAGCTATTAAATGTGTGACGTGATCAAACACCGTATCAAAGTATTGCTTTAGCCACATATGTGATTCCTGCAATAAAACAAAATCCATTTCACCACCCATCTTAAATAACTGGGCAGTATTGCTGCCAACAAGATGTTGAATTTCAACACAAAGATGACTGCTAATCACCATTACATCACTGTACCCTTTAGAGGTGGTTTTCTTTTAAGATGCTGTAGGATCCTTTGGGAGAAAGCATCCTGGGTAATGTAAATCTTTTTCTGTTAATACCATGGTAAGTTTGAATGTGACATTTTCTTCTTCTGACTAATTTAAAAATCTTTACAATGACAAAGGGTTTGTGTCTTTTCCCAGTTTAATTTACAGGGAGAAATGGCTAAAAGGAAATTAATCTTTCTTACTCAGATAAAATATAAAATATAAAAGTAGCAGAGAAATGCCTATTTTTCTTTTTTTTTAATTAAAAAAAAAGTAAAAAATCTTCAGACTTATTTTCTGCAGTAGAAAAAAAAAGTTTTGACAAGGAAGAGAAAGTGTTCCCACATGATTTCTGTCCTTTTAAAACTATTTCCTGAGGATGGAATCATACCTGTGTGTATTTTCCCCTTGATAAGAAAAGGAAAGTTGGAAATGCTTCAGACATCCATTTTGATTTCTTTCACAATGATTAAAGATAACCTGGCATGTGTTGGTGAAGAAATCAAAACGTCTCTTCTTCCTGATATCCTGTAGTGTCCAATTTTTGCCAGCTCTACGCTGAGCAAAAGCAGCCTGCTTGAATAATCAGGAGGTTCACAAGGGTTTAGATGAGGAGGCTGAGGAAGGTATTGTGTGTGAGGAAGAGAGGAGCTGCAGTGAGGCACCCGAAGACGGACCAGCTCTGTCGATGCTTGCAGCCCATGGCTGCTGTAACATGAAGCTTGTGAAAGGTCAGCGGCCGTGCTCTGTAGGCTGCTCTCTGTCTATCTGTTCCATCTCTTGAAATAACAGTGACTTCCAGGACTCCTTCACCTTCTTCCCTCTCTGGCCCCGGCATCCCCTCCCTGATCCCTCTCTGGCACACATCCTTCAGCGCCACTCTCTTTTCTTCCTTGAGCTTTTCCTGTTGTCATCACAAAGACCTCTGTGTCCTTTATTGTACTGTGTCGTCTCCTTGCCTGGCTCTAAAGCCTATCCCTGGCTCCAGAGATAAAAGTGCCCACTAAGAAAAAGATGGACATTTAATTTAGAAAAAAAACACAAATACAAGAAAGGGTTAAGAAAAAGAAGCATGTTGGTGCCCTGTTTGGAGGACAAGTCCATCGCTGCTGTAACTTAGGTAAATTCCTGATTTGCTTTTGATCAACTACTTTCTCGTTATCGTACCCAAACTTTGTGGATTTCCTGAACAATCTATTTATGACCTGTTCCCTTGAAACTTGGAAGCGGTTCATTTGAGAGAAGCTTCCATATTACTCTGCCAAGAGAATTACCAAAATAGACCTGAGGCATTGTTATTTTTGTAGTTTCATGACCCTTTATTCGTTTGCTTTTTTTAGAGGTTATTTTTTTGTTGTTTGAAGCCATTTTGTTGTGGTGACAATGAAAGTTGAAAGGGGCGTTTTAAGCAATATCAAAGGAGCTGTTTGAATTTGCAGTGCAAATTATTTCAGAAGGACCTGCAAAGCTGATAGAATACGAGTTCACATTGCTGCTATAACATACTGATATGTGGTACATCAGGGACTAAATATAGACTGAGAGACGTCACTAAGCCAGAACTGGAACCTAGGGTAGAAAAGCAATTTGCCACAGGTTTTTAGGATACAAATTCCTGCTCGAATTCCTTCACAAAATGAGGGAACTGTCAGAGCTCTGCCTGATGCTGCAGGGCCATGGGCAGCTCCTTTTCTCATGAGCTTTCTCACAGATGTGCTACCAATGTCTTTTTTGCTGTTGTGAGTGTTTGCCACTAACAGGGCCTCCTTGGCACCAACTTGGATAAGAAGCACCAGCATAGTAACTGTCAGGTGAAGGGGGCACAGACTTTGCATTTCACAGACACCAGATCTGTGCAAATTAAACCACTGTCTGCAGAGATATACGTGCTCTGGAGGCTCTTTGTCTTGACTGTGCATGTAGCAGGGGAAGTGCCATGTGCACTGTAACACCACCACACAGACATGGCTGGTGCCTACCCAAAGAATATTTCACATTTGGAAAAAAAAAGCAAGGAAGCAAAACTGGTGAAGATTGTTAACATAATAGAAATACAACGAGCAATGCACACAGTGTTACAGACTTTGTCATTAGCTGTTCCCCAGTGCCTTCTGAAATATTTGACCAGGGTCTCAAAAGAAATTCAGCTGTGATCAGTCTAAATAAAGAAGACAGTGGGAGCTATTTAAAAGGAAAGCATTTATTTGTAGTAACATAATTGGAAAATGTTTCTAAGACTGAGAGATTATTTCAAAAAACTTCCATGCAACTTGCCACAATACTGTTCACAGATCCAAAAAGACACATAAGCTTGCCCAGACTCTCAAAAATCTGTGCTGAAGCTACATTACAATTTCAGAGCATCCTTATATCCACTCTACTGAAGATACCAAATCTTATCCAAACACTTTCCCCAACCCTGAGTACCTTCAGCCTACTTCAGGACTGAGCACTTAAGAAGTGCTCTGAACACATATTAAGCTCATTGTAAGAAATACTGTAAATATACAAGCTGCCTTATCAAACAGCCTGGTACCTATTAATCAGCAGCTTATTTGTATCGCTTGCTCTTTAATTTACTTTTGAAGCTCCTAACACCCAAGGCAAATCTCAGCTCAAGACTTGGTGTGTCCTTCCTGGTTCGTGAAAAAAAGTTTCACTTTTCACTCTGAACTGAAATTGCCAGTATTTCACCCAGCAAATGAGTATTCCTTGCACTTAAATGCATAGCTGCCTGGTCAGCACTCAAGACATCTGACTACACCATAGTCAAATACCCTTAGATAAACACCCTACTTGTAAATCTGGAGGAGTTCTATGACATTTACAAGGTTATCTACTTAAAAGTGATATTTTAGATGCAGAAAAAACTGCTTTTCCAAATGTTAATTTGTTAAAATTATAGATTATTCTGTAATTCCAATAAATAGGTGATCTTATAGGGATACACATGGATTTCTGTCCCCTAGACCCTGTGCTTAGCATTAAAAATGATGACCAAGACATTGCTAACTCCATTGAGAGAAGTGGTGGGATTTCAGGTCAATGAGTTGAACTGATATTTCACTGGAGAAAGTCCTAATCTTTACAACTCTTCCACCTTTCTTTTACACTGTTACTGGCAGAATAGCCCACTTATTGCACAGGTCACATTATGAGTATGGACTGATTGATCTGAAATAAAGCTGTGACAGAAATTGTGTGAGTGGATGGTGGGAAGCAATTTGATGATTTTGTAGCCATAGTGAAAAAAATGTCTTGGCTTTAATAAGTTGATTCAGACTGTAGTCCTGTTGAAGTCCTGCTCATCCTAAATGACAACATAGCCACTTTCCTGTCATCTCTGTCCAGTGAAGAGATTCCATTTCATCTCAGTAGATGATGACCTGGCTTCACTTATGTCCTTTAGCTGGGATACAGCAATGTGATGTTTCTCCAGCAGTTTGATGCTGAAGAAACTTCAAAAGGCAGAGGACATTACAGCACATAGGTTATCCGAAGCTGTTTTCTTTTCCAGCTTCTGCAAACCACTACAGGCACAACCCAAGAGCTCCTCATGCTCTTGGGTGAAGATCATGAGGAGGAAAACCTTTCCTCTGCTTTCGTGAAACTATGTGTAATACGGATGCCAATCTTTGCAGAAGACTCATAGTCATGAATAAACTCCCGTGGGGTCTGAGGATTATTATCATTTCACCAACTTCCCTTCCAAGTGTCTGGCACATTGGAGACAATTTCTTGGACCTTGCCTGCCCTACAGTAATCACTTATGTTCAGAAATTAGAAAACATATTTCAACCATTGAAACAATCGGTTCTGAAATGGCCTTCCTAATACAGTTGTGGGAGGAAGAATCCAAAATTACTTTTAAGATTAATTTATGGATGGGATTATATGGCTAGATATGATAAATCCAGCATTCAGATTAATGTTTGAGCCGTCAGTCGTTGGCTGCTTCATTTTTGGGCCTGTGATCAGAACAGAAAGTAGATGTGATCTCTGTTGTTCATGAGATGGGTTTTGTCACATGATCGTAAGGCTTCATGTTTCTGCTGGCCACCTGCAGACACCAAAGTTTTTTTCTCTCTTCTTTGATATTAAACTTGGCTCCCTGTTTGTTTTGGTTTTAAAATAATTTCTTCTTGCTTCCTTCTTCAGCAATACACATTGTCTATGGTAAAAGCAATGATATCATGCTGGGGCTCCAACCTGGTGTATAAAGTAGTCACCAGATTTGGGATGAGGAATGCATTTTTGCTCTTGTCATACTGGTGAGGGCCACGGGTGTCTGGGAAGGAGTGGGGGCTTCTTTACAGAGGGGCAAATAAATCATTTCCTGCAAGCCTGTGAGCAAGCCAAACAGCAAACATAAACAGGACGTTGCCAGTGATCTTCATTTCTCTTGCTCCCTTCTTGTGGCACTACATAGTCCCACAGGAATCTTCACAAATCTTTTTTCTGTTGTATGCCAGGAAATATATGGCTTGTGGTAGATGCAGACATGTGGAATACATGTGCTCAGCATCCTTTTAGGCCTGTTCTCTGTATTCCAGTCTGTGGGATAGTCTTAGATTCCACATAGTAATATATATGCTAAAAAAACAAATGGAAGGGAAAAACCCATCCAGAACTCTGTACCAAAACCAAACAATTCACTGCGTGCCTCTCCTCTTGGGGAGAGGACAAGAAAACAAACAGTGCATGATAGACACTAACTGTGCTACTTAATGTGTTAATGGCAGTTACTTGCAAACTTCAGATGATTGAGCTGTAAGACTCCAAAGCACAATAAATAAAGTAAGGCAAAGACAAGCAGAGATTTCACTGTGTAACACCATAAATATTTTTAGCATGCTAAGCATAAATTTCCTTCAATTATATAGATAGGGGAACTCAAGGGTAAACGTATTTGTTATTATTTANTCTGTGATTCTGTGTAATTCTGTGCATCTAAAACGTGCCATTTATTGAACATTTATACTATGAACATTTAGTGTAAAGTCTTACTGTCTGCTAAAGATCTCTTCTCTTAATATTTGTAGAGTCCTGCGTGGTTTGCAAGTCAATTAAACACTGATGGAACAGAGATAAATGCTTCCTATTGAGAAATGTCACATCAGTCTTTCTGCTTCATTTCATTGTGTCATTTAATGCTCTGAAAGGCATTCAAGTGACACAGCATCATAGCATAGGCTATATAACATCCCGAGGCACGTGCAGATGGGTAAACAGTATTGTAGTCAGTACCAACTGGCACAGACAGCAGAGAGAAGCTGTCATGTGTTTACTTTTAGGGCATATTAACGTGCAACCAGAGTCTTGATAAACAGATTTTCTCTCATGCATTACTCCTTAAGCAGCATCACACAGGCACATGCAACTTAACACCCAGTAGCTCTCTCTTCCTTGAAAATTAAGTCTGGCAAGCAGTGTTCTCAGGATCCTTTTAGGATTAGGTTTCCTCTTGCTTTCTACAACTGGGAATGTTAGCAAACACTGTCTCCACGTTGATACATCACTCGCGTTGTTCGGGATAATACGTAAGGCACTGGAGTTTCAGGACTGCTTAAAAAGTTGCAGTTCAGTTAATGCTTGCAATTTTTCAAACGACTGAAATCTACCCATTGTCAATTGTCTTTATGAAGAGCTCAAGAGGCCTTGTTTTCTTAAGAGCTACATAGCTACAATGAAAGTGAAAGCAAGCCTGGTGAGCAGAGAAACCATATCTCCCTATTTTAATATAAGGCTTGAAGAATTTGGTTGCAAATACTTGAAAGCTTCCAGATTTGTATGTCATTGTTGGGACTTTATGTGATTGTTGTTGGACTATTGCTTGATACCAGCAAAATCTGTATTCAGACTTGACTTAGAAGTCATAGCTATCTTGAGTACTATGTTTCCTTCAAGTATGAATACTGGAAGAAGTATACACTAGTATTTAGAAGTATTCTGTGAGATAAACATAGGAAAGTGCTCGACGCATTTGGGAACTACTAGATTTTCTCTTGTAAGTTGGTGTCATATGATTCATACTTTGTGATAAATTAGTGCAGTACCCTGAGATAGAAATAAATAAGTCTCCGGTTCTCAGAAATGTGCATGCATTACTGGTGAATCAGACTTTGGCAACAGTACCACTGGCAAACACGAAAAAAAAAGTGTCCCTTTGTATTTTTGGTATTTTTGGAACTGTATTTTGAAAAAAAATCTGTACAACTCATAGATGCAGCAAGCCAAAGAGTGCTAGGTAGCCTGCAGAGACACAAAGAAACTTTGCTGCATTTCCTAATCAAAGCAGTGACACAATCTTTTCTCTATTCCCAGCTAATGGTGCTAAGTGTCCTTCCCACTGTGACTGAACCACGCTTCCTGCAGCGGGGGCATCAGATGGAAGAGATGCCCTCTCTTCTCCCCCTGGTCCCTCTTCTCCATCTGTGCCTTTGTTCACAGAGAGCACCTCAGTTTGACCTTGATCATATTACACATTCATGACCCTGTTTTACAGAAATTACAAAAAGAGAAATTAAATTGCAATCAGGAAAATGTAGTTGAAAAGAACTGGAGACTTCAGTTTACTTTCTGGTTTGGGGAAAGCAACAAGGTATAAAAAGAGAAATATGTATTGAAAAAAAAAGAGGCTTGTGTGTATTTCTTGTCACCCTACTGTATACAAGGGAAAGTCATTAATATTACAAGTCATGACAGTTCTTCTTGATGATAAAATTGCTTTGTCAACAAAAGGGCTAAGTATCTAAATGTATCATATATCATCTCCTGCTCTTTCTGTCTATATATTATATACTTGCTTGTTTAAGTATAATAAACTCCTAAAATTTACAGCTTTTTCCAGGGTTTTTATGTAAAGTTAACGGAAAACAGATTTTACTTGGTAAAAGAAAACAAAACCCACTACAGTGTCTGCAACCAAAATGCTTCAGCTTTGGAGTCACTTCTCAGAACAGAGGAGGAATGTCCTCAGTGAACTGCTGCTGCTGGGGACCTCTGCTGCAGCACCTGCACCCAAGGCACCGTGTCAGATGGGAACACCCCATCTCCCCTGCTGCGTACCCTCCTCAGAAAAGCGCAGCATCAGGCGTTTTCTTATTTACTCACCTTTTGGACTTTTGGTTTGACCCATTGAAGCTCACCCTGACTCATCTCCAGCAGGAAGGGTGGAGGTTTATCTCTCCCAGAAGAACCAATCTGGTGATTACAGGGCTCTTGTGGGATGTGGGAATTCTGGAGTCATGTTCTCTGTGGTTGACAATACAAGCCAGATTTCCTGCTTCCTGGATGAGGCTGCTATGGCATCATGCACAAGGTAAGCACAGGTACTTTCTTCTTCATGCAAGCTTAAGGAATAGAGGACATAACACTGCTTCCCTGGGCTTATAAAAGTATTTGAGTCTCTGAAACCCAGTATCTCAAGGGTGCCAAATCCAAGCAGGAGAAAAATATTCAATTCATGACTCCTTTTTTTCAGTTCTTATTATGGTTTAACTTGGAAGTCCTGTCATGCTGAGTAGAGCACTAGGCTGGGAATTCATTCTTGAGTGCTCATCTCTCTCCATTCAGCCTCCTAGGTACCTCACCCAGAATTGTGAAGTCCCCTCCCACAGCCAGGTGCTCCAGCCTGTGGTGTGGGTTATTGCAAAGCTGAAATTCCTTCTGGCACCTTGGCCATAACACTTTTCTGCTAAACTAGTAGACAGCATTGGTGTGAGACAGCTGTTTCAGTACACTCTTATTCTGCCATCGACAACACATGCCATCGAGTGCTGAAGGTTGCCAGGAGGTCACCTAGGAGGACATTTGGGTATGGATGCAGATGGCCACAGATCTCTAGCAAGAGACTCTATGATCTTCAGTAGCCAGGACCCAATCCAAGACCTATAGGAGTCAAACCAGAATTGCTCTCTTTTCATGGGAATGAGCTGCTCCATTAGCTGCATGGAAAAAGAAATCTTGTTTCCAGCACAGGCTAGCTATTGGAAAGCAACATTAAGCTAGTACATTGTTAAAAGATTGTTGAGAAATCAGATTAAATTCTTTTGAAATGGCTCGGGGTGGAGACACTACTTTAAACAGAGAGATAAGAACACATATTAAGGGAAATTATCAGAGAGTTTAGATAAAAATATTAAGTATTATAACATCTTGAAATAGGGAGCATCTCCCAAGAATTTCACCAAGACCCTGGATTTTTTTATCTGATGGTAAAAGGAACTGTGAAATAAAACCAGAACAAACTAATAGATCTGTAATATAATGGTGCAACAAGCCAGTCCTTGGCTTTGGACAGCATCTCAGACTGCAGCTAGTGAGCCCAGACGCGTTGCCCAGAAGAGTGCATGACACAAGTGAACAACACTCAGGATGAGCTACCCTTTCATACCTTAAATCCTGCCAGCTTAACCTTCTAAATTGCCACTGTGGTAGTGTCACAGCTTAAAATATATCTTTCCTGGTTCTTTATGTGTGTTGCCCTGAGAGTTGTGCTTGAGGCTAATTGAAAGCAGGAAGTTGGGTGCTGTTATTTTTTAACATGTGTATGTAAAGCTTAATAGACTAAACTAGCAGGGTCAACAATAGGCAAAATTAAAACAGTTCTAAAAATGAACTAGACAAGAGGAAACAATTACAGGGCTGCTATTTGGAGGAAACAAGCGCTGGGTGGTTCAGTTGCTAACACAATGAAGGAGACAGCCCATGATGGTGCTTCTAAACCCTTCCTGATCTGGTATTCCCAAACTGTCCAGTGTTGTTTACTTGCCTGGAACAACGCCACAGACACATCCTGGTAGGTTAGGAGTGATCCTTGGTGACTGCTATGAGAAATAGGAAGGGAGCAGAGAGGGCAGCAGTGACGCCCACTCATTTGAGGAGCTGAGCAGCGAGTGCTTTCGTCTGCAGCAGTGCCTCTGATCAAAAAATAACTCCAGGAGGTATCATGGGCTGCAGAAAGCATCAGCAGATAACCTTCCCGATTTCTTGGGTCTGCTTTTAGGATGTCAAAGGGTTTGGTAATATTTCTGCTGCCATATCCCCAAATCATTAAAGCGATATTAATTGGTGGGGGAAAAAAGAGACACGACCTTAAACCAAATGCACCAACCAGAAGGTCGGAGGACATGTCATAGTTTTTGTGCTGACACAGACTTACACTGCATCCTTGGATGTCTCACCTTCCCACCAGTGACTAGATTTACTTCCTTTCTCCTCATCCTTTGAGTGATACATTTTGGTTGCACAGGGTTTGTGGCAGGCACCGATTCACCCCAGGTGCAGGATTTGTGTGTGGAACAGCAATGCCAAACTCCACAACAATAATGAGGAGAGACTCCTAAGTCCATCTGCTTTCCTGCTAGTTAATGAATTTAGATATCAAACTATAGAGCTGTACAATAATAATTGGTTCATTTTTAATGATGGACATTAGCTAGGCTCTCTGATTTCTAACTAAAGGTGAGTTACTATAGAAAAAAAACCAGTTTTTCTTTTGCTGAAGGCACTGAAGGTAATTTAAAAATTTTCGTTCATAGGGTTAAATTAAAAAAACCCAACAAACAATGAAATGCTTTCAAACCTCTGCTCTGGAGAATTTGTGGGAGGCATCGTATGTAGATGCTCTTGTCTGTCAGGTTTTATAATGTGAGGTGAGAGTGGTGGGTTTTTTGAATCCAGAAAACAATACAGACCACAAGCATGTCATCATAAACTCACCACATAGTTAATCTTTTTTTTTTTTTTTTAAAACATTTTAATTGCAGCTTCAAGAAACTGAAAAATCCTGCCTGATAAGCATGCTTTTCTGCTTTAAAAATACAATAGAAAGCATTCTCATAGAAAGCCTACACAAAAGCTCATTAAATTAAATTCTAGGGTTTATCTCTGAAGGTAAGTGAATATAGAAGGCAGGTGGAGATAATGAAAGTGGGATATTATCCCATTAACATTTGTTCTGTTACTGCACTCACTTTGCTGTTATTTGTCATTAGCATCCTCCCAGAAAGCTACACATGAGCTGGTAACTGTAGAATAAAAAGTGTAGGCTGCCAGTCCTGCAGCGTGAGGAAGGTGCTGATGGTTCGATGTCAGTCAGGGCAGTCCTATGCTGAGGAAAAGTGCAGGCTGCAGGTGAGGCTAGAGAGCAGCAAGGTACCTAATCTGCCCTTCTAAGCAAAGCCAACTGCTGTCGGTGATGCAAGAGCTCTGCTTGGAGCCTGCCAAAAAAAAGTGTATGCTCTTTCAGTGTTTCATTACCTCATACCAACCACTCAACTGCTAATGGCACTTCTTCTATTGAAAAGTGATCTAGCGTGATGCACGTGTCCCACAGCACACACAACACCTCCAGGCCCTTCTTTAATAGCAAGGAACTCAATGTACTCTCTAAATACAGGCTGACAACAGCAGTGGTGTGCAGCTACACTGGCCCTGCAGGCAGCTTGGGGAAGGAAGGAAGGCAGGAGAGATGGAGATCTTCCTGCAGCTCCTGGGCTGCAGGAGGAGGCAGAGGGTGACCCAGTGGGATCTGCAGCTCTGTTGCTTCACTCATATCACACTGGGCTTCCCTAGCAGGAATGTCAAAGCAGAAGACAACAGCAAGATAACTCTGCTTTCTTGTCGTCTCTGCCCTACTCCAGGGGGGCTCCAGGAGGTCCCCCAGGAATGGGAGGGAATAAGCTACATTGCTGCTCTCCAAAGGGTGCTCCCTGGAGAATCCAGGTCACAGTGGCAGGGGAACAAGAGGGACTGGGAGCTGGTTTTCAAGGTTAATTCAAGAGACTGAGTTAGAGCTTTCGTTCTGTAGAATTTGAAGACATATTTCTGCAAGTGCAGGTTGACTTGGCTGGTTCATCTAATTAAGCACAAGCTTTTGTTCCTCCTGAGGAAGATGGGGTTTAGAGGATAAAAGCTTCCATGCAAGAATTTTATGACACCCCCAAGCAGATGACACTTTTACATGAGAGCAAAGTTTACAGCAGAAATGAGGACACTGTAATGACTGGCAAGCAATTCACTGCAGCTTCGTGAATCCAATACCTTCACTATTTTAACCTCCCCTCTTTCTTCCTTTTCTTTCCCTTGTCATTGGAGTTACTGCTGTGATTTCTCTCCTTTGCCTTTCCATGTAATTAATCCCCTCCTAATTGAATCCCATCTCAAGAACCAAATTCACATCTCAATTAATCACTCCTCCCTGCTTTTAATGTTTTAATTTTCCCTTATCCCATCTCTAGTTTGTTTAGACACACACGCACAGAGACAAATCTGCTGAAGTGGGAAATAATGGGGAAATCCCATTATTCCACATTTCTATGAAGTATAACTCTTTCCCCTCTTTTTCCTCTCTCACCCTCTAACTGGACCTAAGGCCTGAGTCTTATAAACATAAATACAACTGCATTTGGCTTTGAAGAACATGTCAGCCCCATACAATAAGATGCCCTACAGAGGATACCTATAGGCCCTGATATGGTTTTTTAAACTTTTTTTTCCTTCCTCCCTTCTCTCTACTCCTGTTTTTATTGGCTCTCTGTTTTTGTTTGTGTCCTCTGTCCCATTTTTCATCCAGGACCTCTTTCTGCTTCACCCCACCCCTGCAGCCTCACCTCAGAGGAATGCAAACCATATAATCATTCAAGGCTGATGAACTTTAAAACCCATGACATTCAAGTGGGTTGGAAATTAGACAAAACAATTTCACCCATCCCTTGTTTAGGGCCCTGATGAACAGCTTGCTGCAGCTCCTGGGTTAGTGTGCAAGAGGATGTGCTGCTGCATGTCTCTCTTTCATAAGGGAAACACTGGAATGTGGCTGTGTACCAAAAAGCCTGTTGTAACACGGTTTGTTAGAAGGACACCCTGGATCCCCCACATGCATCTCATAGACAGGGCTTTTCAGCTCACCTTCTTTGATAGTGAGCACATGGAAATGGCAGGATGAGTCTTGTTGATTGCTTAAGTGGAGTAATTTTTTAGGCTAGTGAATAGACTAGCTGGCACATCTGCTTGGTCCAAGTAGAAAATCTGTTCCAAACAACCAAATAGAACTTTGCTTGCTTGAGCAAGAAAACAAGATCAAAAGGAGTTCCTCGTTTTCATTTTGCTTTTTATAAACCATCTCTTAAGGCTGCCTAAGAAAGGCTCATGCAAGCCCTTTATTTTCTTTAAAAATCACTCCCAGGCTGGGTCAGAAATGTATTTTATTTACTTTGCAATTCATTTAAACAGCTTAAGAGCAGAGACGGGGAGTTGGTGTCTGAGATGGAAGGAGAGGAGCTTTCTCCTGTGCCCAGCAAGAGGCAGGGCTATAGGCAGCAGCAAGAGACACTCAAAGTGGGGTGCACCAAGATGATGGGGAGCAACAGCGGGTCCCTGGGCTGGAGGGATCCCTGCCCACGACACAGCAAGCCCTCCACAGGGAGGGCACCGGGGGTTCGGCTTCCGGCATAGGCATCCAGAAAGACCAGTGCTTGGCTGCTGTGACCAAAGCAGCAAAAGCCGACCCACGTTTATTTACTCAGCTCTCGCCCTCTCCTTTCACATTGAAAACCAAGCTTGCAGTTATCACAATAACAAAGCTGGAGATGAAGTTCTTTTCTGGAAAACCATGAATGTCAGTTTTGGGTTTGGCTCTTATAGGGTGAAGCTCTTCTTTTTACAGGAAGGGGTGGAGATTATTTCTTGAAAATAAGCTAACAAAGTGAAAATGAAATATTTTCAAATGCAGGAGAAAGAAAGTGCTTGAATCCAGATTCCATCAAATCTCTAGGGGCATAAACCTAATTTTCCATGCAATTAGTTTCAAATCATGATAAGTGACAGATGCTTTCATTTATTTGGCTGAATTGTGACAATGTTCTCTTCTTTTATTTTTTTTTCCTGTAGCCCTCCAAGCCCGATCCAAAATCTACTAAAGCCAGTGGAAAGACTCCCACTGTCTTCAAATGGGCTTTGGATCAGGCCCTAATTAGCCTTGGGCAAACCAATAAACTCAAACACTTAAACTGTTGCATGTTAAGTCTCAAACCATACTTTGTTTTCATTCTAAGTGTACTAGAAAAGCATTCTAAGTTTACAGAAATCTTCCTCCAGCAGTCTTTGTACTCACTATTGATAGCTTGCTGTATGTCTACCTGTACCACAGCAGCTGATATATGTATGCTGTATAAAAGAATGTCAGTGTACACAAGGATGCCTATTAAATATAGCTATAAGCAACTATAATTTTTATTGACGTAAATAAACTACACTAGCTGAAGGATATTTTTGCTGATATAATTATATCTACATTGGAGTTCTTTGGCATGACTGTGCTTCAGGTGAAATTTTCACACTTCATAGCAAAGCTGGCAAGACTTTCAAGAGTTATTAAGTCGTAGGCTGGATAACATTTTAGTTGGCAAAGTGTAAGCGTCTTGACTTGCTCTGCACTAATGTGATACAGTAGAATTTACCTAATGAGCACATTGGAGAAGGCACTTGATTTATATGCTTAAATCGAAATCTTGAATCCAGAACAGATCCAGTGCCAATCACAATTTTTTATGAAGACGAAACAATGCAGAAAAGGAACACAAACAAGTGCAGACAGCTGCCTTTTCGCTCCGTTTATAATGAGAGTAGACTGTACCCTACCTAGCTCGCTCCCTTCCAGAAGTCAGGTAGCCACTTTATTGTTGCCAGCAACTCCTCCAGCAGTACAGTTTATTAGCCTGGGCTTGCTGCCATGATAGCACAGCTACATGGATTTCAGAGTGGACCTGGTGTATGTCTGGCTAGCTCAGAATGGAGCCATGTAAGAATCTGCTGCATTGCTCTACGGGGTGGGACTTTTGGTCCCAAATTAGATGTCTGCCATGTAGGTGTCTCTGTAGAAGTTAGTTTTCAAGACTCTTTTTAGAAGCAGTGAAGTGGCCCATCTGGGGTTCAACTGACCTCATTCAGAGTACATAACTAAAAGAGGCCAGAGGAATTACATGGGCAAGGTGATTTCCAACCACCTTCAGGAGTGGCTGCAGCATGGTTTGATAACACGTGGAAGACGCTGGTTTAGGCAAAACCAAGATTCTATAGCATGTTAATGAAATGAGTGCCACATCGAGCCATGGCCACGGCATGAAGTGAAGATATGTGCTTATGGGTAGTAAAGTCTAATACTTTCAAGGACATTACTGAAAAATCCTGTTTTGAAGACAGATCAGATCATTTATGTTGTCTAGGATTTGCTCTTTGCCTCTCCTGCACTAATTTATTTGGGACTGCTGGAAGAACAGTCAGGAAGGTATTGCAATGCTGCCCCAGGTAAGAGTATCTCCAAACAGACTTGAGAAACAATGAGGGAGATTAAGTGAGTTAAGTGGACTTTAGAAGACACTGTCTGTGAAGCTGGTAGGGGAGATGGATTTTCAGTTTAGAGGAGGGTCCATGAGACAAGGTTTACCGGTCTGAGTGGAAAGGAACAATTTGTGAAGATGCTCATGAGGAAGGTAACTAAACAGCCAGTGAGTTTACAGATAGTTGTCTTATTCTGAGATAATTGGGGTGTGTGTGTGTGTATCTCTTTTCTATATTGCCTTTGTTCTACACAAATCCTTAACTTTATTTTGGTGATGTTGCCTTTGTGCTGTGTAGGGACAGCTGAATCTGTACAGGAGTAACTATATTAGTAGTGGTCAGGGGCTGGTTTGCTGTCTGCTTTTGGGTGGTGAAACTGTATGCTACAATCCTGTGCTGAGCTACAGAATCTCAACCTGTCTGCAGGTGAGCTGGCAGTACAGTGCCAGTCTTGCACCTCACTGGCACTGGATGAGACTACATGCTAAAAGAGGACAGACTAAACAAGCATACATGTTCATGGTACTGAAAAAGCCAACAGTGCTCAATTCCTCCTGAACTGCAAAAGAGTATCTTCCTAGTGATGAAGAGGTCCTAGACACTGAGGTCTTCTCCCTGCCTGGAGCTCCAATGACATGGAAGGCAGCTGTGTTTTACTTAATGAGATCATTTGAATGAAAATGCCCAGCCAGCATTAGGTTAGAAAACTGTTGCCGGCTTTCAGCAGCCATCCAGTGTGAGACTTAAATCTTCCAAATGAATAACCTGATTATGGTCAAAGACTTCTCACGGAGTTTGAAAGAAAAACATTTGAAAAACCTGTTCACAAAGCATAGTATGTCCAATCTGGTAATTAGCACAACTCTTCTGTGAAACACCCTGTTAAGTAAACGCATTTGATCTGCAGCAGTTTTCATCACTGCTTCAGACAAGTTAACCCAGTGCATCTCTAAGGTCTAAATCTGCTGAAAAGGGAGTTTATTTTATTTTGAAGAAATGGCTTTAACAGATCTCAGCTGCACAGAAATGAACAAATAGGTGGGTTTAGAAGGTGCCAGCAGCAGCCATACAGCTTTTGGTGTATATTTGAGTTTTAGATAAATCTTCATGTCATAAAGGAACCTCTGTCTCTCTTTACATGGAAAGCAGAGCTTTTGGAATTGGCTCCTTCATGCTTGTTGGTGACCAGATAATCCTAATACCCAGCATATTGCAAAGTTGGTTTCTTTTTTTGTTTTTTTTTCTTCTTCTTTTCTCTGTCAATGTTAAAGTCAGCTTAAGAAATGTCTTTCATTAAAAATATAGAGAGGTCAAAGAAGGTTACTCAAATACATTTGAATGAGGTGTATTATTCTACAGTCTTTCCTGTCTTCTTTGGCTTCCTGGATTACCACCACCAGAGTATGGGCACATTAAAGGAATTGAATCCAAATCAGCAGCCTGCCTCCGTCTGTCATTTATTTGATTCACCCGCAGAAGGACCTTTAAAAACTCTCACAAGTTCAGCATCTCGATGGAAACAACAGATTATTTTCCTGCTGAAGAGGGATAACATTATTAAACACCCCAGGCTTCTCAGACTGGCAAAGCATAGCAAGGAGGACTCTAAGCCCTAAGATCGACACCTTCACCAAAGGCTAATTGTCAGAAACTGGCTCTGTAGAGGAGACACAGTTTCCCTTCATTGATTCTCCCTGCTAAGGCCACTCCATGTAGGTCTCTGGACATAACCAACTTTTTTCATATCAGAGCTCTAAGTTTTGCTGTTTTTGAATAGATTTTCATCAGTGTAGCAAGTAGATATTGTAGGGATCACTAAAAATAGGGATATGTAAGTCAGAGAGTACTATTTAATGTCATTTAAGATAGTGTAGCTCTCTTTCCTGTTCTTCTTTAGACTGCCCATAATCTCCCAGTTCAATTTCTAACCTCCAATTATTTGTCCACCATGCTTTGAAAGAACAGTTAGCAACAAAACCCTGGAGGCTAAACTAACAAACTGTTGACCCAGCTACACACAAATAAGCTAATGTTTGCTCTTTGTTTGACAGGCTGGCAAAAAAATTCTACCCTGATTTCCCCAGATATTGCAGAAGAAGTTGCATTTATTTTGACACCTGTTGTTTAGCCAGGTATAGTATGTCCTAGGAGATCAAACCAAAGTTTCTTTGGATAAATGCATGCTGTGAGGTGAGACGCAGGTCAGGAGATGATTAAAGGCTGTACGTCTGGCCCTGGGATGCCAAGGTGTGGGTGTCATGCACCCACGTTGTTCTCAGGGCAGCTCAGCATCCAGGTGCCCTGCCTTCCCCAGAGGATCTGGCTACAGCTTGGGCCTTTTCAGCAAGAAGCATGCGCTGGCTGGCTTGCCCAAGCAGGATTGTTTGACAGCGCTGTAAGGCACTCTGGAACTGGTGGTGGAAACCCACGCCAAACCTGGTTGGTCTCACTTGTGCTGCGGCCACAATGGCTGCAAGGGGAGCACAGCCTCCTCCGTCTCTCAGCACGGGTTTGCTCAGGGCTCACATGGGAACCCCCAGTTGCCCTACATCAAAAAACTTGAGCACCAAAGTGGACACAGACTCCTGTTCAAAAGATCTTATAAGGACTCAAATCAGAGTAAGGTCAACATGAAGCATTATCAGCCAAATATTTCCTGACTATAGCCTTACTTTTTTTGTCCAGAATGCTGGAAACCATTTGCTCTCTCTTTGATCCAAGTCCAGACTGGGCTTGGCTGTCACCAAGAGGGGTAGTGGGGAGCTCTGAGAGATGCACAGTAGCTTTCCTGACCTCAGTGTATCCACATGAAAAAAGAAACAGTACTGTTATGCTTGGATCTACTATTTTCAGAACCTGAACTCAGTGGGCAATTACTCATTGGAGAACAAGATAAATACTTGCCTAGGAAGGGACCTTATGAGATGAGTCAGTTGTCAGCCTTTGCTCTTTCCCCCAACAGGCAAATCCTTACTCAAATACTAGTCATTGGAGCAATTAGAGTATTGTATTAGCTGCTAATCTAGACAGAAGTTCTGTAATGGTGTGAAGTAAGAAGAAGGGATATTCCTAAATGTTTTTCCCATCCACTTATCCCCATTACAAGGAATGAAATTCCAGCTCTCCAACAGATACATGCCAAAGTTCACATCATTTTACGTTTATGTTCATCAATTATGTATTTGTAAATTACATTTATGGCACATTTCTTATTAAAATTTTAAAAAACGAGTGAAGTAATTTTATTTTTCCTGAAGTATATTTCTTGGCACAGGTTCTTGGGTATTTTCAAACATGATTTTTTAAATATCTTTTTATAAAGCAGAAAGTCAGTATATATCTACTTGGCCTTATCTATAGATAGATTTTCAGACTCTGGCTGAAAACAGAAGGGCTTCTCCCTTGAGTGAAAGGAATTCTAGCTGTTCATGGCCAAGATGCTATTGAGTTCATGCCCACCACTGGCTATTTTCATATGGTGTCCTGTTATAGGGTCTCTGTCAGCACCTCAGAAAACACTGTCACGCTGACAGCACCTTTTACTTTTTGCACCCCCGGTCACATCCCAAAGGTAATTGTTGTCTAGGGGCAGGGCTCTCCTCACTCCCATCACTATTCAGTGGGACCTGCACAGCTCCAGAGCCAACTCCCCTCTTGGACCCTGTTTTGCAAAGACATCCTGCCACCCTTCTGAACCAGTGCCAGGCTCCCTGTGTTTGATGAGTGACTGGACACATCAGGATGCAGATGAGGGCAATTCCTTGCCACAAGATCACAGGATCACAGGATGTCAGGGGTTGGAAGGGACCTTGGAGATCTTCTAGTCCAGCCCCCCTGCCAGAGCATCCTTGCAGGGTGCCTGTGCATTGGTGCAGCTCCACCAGCATGGGCTGCTCAGGCACTCTCCTCCACACCCTGCTCACATGCCAGCAGAAGCTGGTCCCAAGAGCCTGGTGTTTTGTATGGGCAAAAGTGCTGTCTACAGCCACCCCATGCAAGCAGGCAGGCAGCAGACAGAAAGCATGAATAGGTGTGGTCTTCCTTTGGATGCAAAATACTCCCCATGAGGCATGGATTTCAAGATATGTGGTGTCCTGACTTGCTGGTTGCCTTCCCTCCAGCTCACCCCGAGAATGGCAGCAAGATGGTATGGGGTGAAGTGAGACAATACATGGCCACAGGCATACTACATACAGCCTGACTGTCCAGCTCCTGGGGGTCAACCATTCATCACAGACACATGCCAGAGCAGCCTGGCTGACACCAGAACTCCTTGCAGGAGTGAGGCTCATCTCAGAGGGGTAAGCTGCCAGCCAGCTGGCCTCCTGCTGCCAGCATGGTGGGGCTGGTCTCTGTTCCTCCTAAAAACTCCCAGGACTAGCATGCTGGGGCACACACCTGGTTCTCAGAAGGTGGTGAGAGTCTAAAAAGAATGAGAAATAGGCTCCAGAAGTGCTGTGACCTTTGTAGGTACTTTGAAGAGATCAGTTTTTTGCACTCTTGTGGGCCTCACCTTTCTCCCCACTTCTACTTCTTAAAATTACACCCAAAACATTCCCTAGATGCCTCTTACAAATGCCTTCATCTGAACTGCTTTTTCTGTTTGCAACAGATGTCACTCAGGGAGTCCTGGGAATAATTTAAATGATTACAGATTTGTTCTGCAGTGTGTCTGAGATGTTCCCAGAGCTGCCTCAGACCATCCAGAAAGCAAGTTTCTTTGCACACCCAGTTCATCGATGGGTTAGGAGCTTGAGCTGGTCAGGAGAGCAGGTCCAACAACACAGGCAATAGGGAGGGAATGGAGATACTGTTTTTTGAAGAGGGTTTTCCTACTGAAAGATGTATTGCCTAATGTATCTGCAAGGAATCACTCATAAATGTCCTGTCCCATGGGGACAGGCTACAAAGCCAGTTCATCCCTCACAAGCTGGGTGACTTGGGAGAACATGTGTTTTATCCCAGGCAGCATCAACAGGCTTGGCCGCTGGGTTGTGAGTCTATGTCACATTACTGACCTGCATCTGTTGCATCTGACCTTTCTTCCTGCCTTGGTGAGGTTGAAAACAGCAAGTTGCAATTCCTCTCATGCCAAGATGTGAGCAGTCCCAGGGAGGGCTACCACTTGGTGATGACAAAAGAGAGCCTGTGCTCATTCGTTTCACATGCCCTGCATCCCAGCTCTAAAATCCCAGAGGGAAGAAAGGGGAGAAGCTTTCTCAGGGCATGTAGGCAACCAGAAGGGCCAACGTTGTGTAGGTGGAGTCTGGCTGCTGTGTCCTCTGTGGGCTGCTGGGCAGAGGCTCAGACAGCCCTAGGGAAAGAGTGCAGAAGGCAGCTGGCCCAGAGCTCTCTTGTCTGGCCATGTTTTTCCCTATTCCCTGCTTTTACTAGAAGATACTGCTGGATAACATTGTGAGTCAGGCAGCACTCATGTGGTCAGCTGCATCTCTCCCTGAGACTGCAGGTATTCTGATTTTGTGGTTTGGGTTTTTTTCTCTTTTCCCTGCTCTGTCAACAGTTGAAATGAAAGGTCAGGAAGAATAACCAGAAAGAAGGGGTATAGGAGTGCTTAAAAAGTCAAGTAAACCTCTGGCTGGGAATCTTGGCTGACATCTAATGTTTTGCATAAAATGCTCTGGTAGTTTTTACTGTCAGAGGTGGACATTGCAGTGCAACTCCAGCAGTAGAGACACTTCTGCCCCCATGCTAGCTCATGTTGTAGGTACAAAGAGGAGGGAACAATGACAAGCAAAATTTGCTATAGATCCAGGTACTCCTTGGAAATCAACCAGCCTGTGACTGACAACTCAAATATGAAAAAGCAAGGCAGGGGTGAACTACATTTGTTTTCCAGATTGAGAGCCAGGTTCTGGAGAGCATAATGGGAATTGGCACTCTCAATGAGTATTTTAGTAGGTACATAATCCAAATCCAGGTATTGAAGGCAGCATGCCCAATGAGTAGCTTATTTGTATTTCAGTTGTATAGCTGAGACTTAACTGAAAAATCTCACTTACTAAAATTCTCAAGGCAGTGTCAGCTTCAGCCTGTTTCATGAGACAAGCCAGCATCGGTTTTGCCTACTCTTCCATCATCTTTCTAGCACCCTGGTAACATCTGTCACCTCTCTTGTTGATTTAGACAGGAATCAGTCACTTCCAGGTAGCATTAAGTAAACTTCTCATACTTACAAATTAGCTTTTTGATTCCCCATTCATTTTTTGATGCAATCTCAAACAGGCCAAGGTGAATGCCAGGAAGATCCAAGAGGAGAGGACTGCAGTAACTAGGGAGTCTGGACTTGTGACAGGTTTTCTTAGTGAGCATGGAGACTAATAGGTTAGTTTTAAAGAGGCTGTAGAAGTAAAATATATTTGTTTTAGTAAATGGGGAAAAAGAAGACCCTAGTATATCCTCTGGACTGAGTCCCTCTGACGCCCAGGCAACCCTGTATTTTCATAATACTGATCATCATGAACAGCCTAGTTTCTTCCTTTAGAGACATTTCTTCTCATAAAGAGCTCATTTTGTTTTCAGAATAAAGCAAGGGAACCAGCACTGCAAATCTGACACAGACAGGTTAGAAATAAGTGAAAACAAAGGCAGGAGGTATTCCCAGGATCTTTCCTAAACTCCTGGTGTGGCAGCCTGACAGGTAGGGTTAGCAGTCCTGATATCTCTGCAGGAATTGCTGTGCTTCATTATGCAAGAGCAGAGAATACTCTGATCACCTGGTTCCTTTTCACTCATCCGCTGCACAGAGGTTAGACTGCAGTGAACCACCAGATCTTATCAAAGACTAAAAAGAAATTAGTAGGTCTGTGAAAAGCAAAGCAAATGGAGCCTGGTCTGTGAGGAAATGTGTCTTGTGGTTGGGTTCTCTGATGTCTAATAAGGTTTGAGTTTTGCTTGAAGCTTTACATGCAAAAGAGAATTCATTCACCATTGCTGTCTCCCACATGAATTCTCTGATGCTTCATGAGGGGTGAATTCATGCCACATTGTTTTCTTGGAACTGGTAAAAATAGGCTCTCTTTTCTTTGATTTCTCCTCTGCACCCTTTGAGACCTCTCTACAGCTAACAAATTTAGTTTAGATTGGTTGTGCATAAGCCCCAACCATTCCTTCCCAACACATAATTCCCACTCCCTGGAGGTTTTTGTGGGATCAGAGCAGAGAGCTGGGTGGTTGTCCAGAAAAAAAAATAAAGTGAATTTTAAAAGCTCTTAATTGGACCAGATCCATCTCCCTGAACCAGGTCTCCCTCAAATGCTCCTGCTGACAGAAGGAAGGGGGCAGGCCTAGGGCATGAATGGTGGTCTGGGGCAGGAAGGGAGCTCAGTAGATTCCTCCAGCATCAGGGCTGCCTTCTGGTAGCTGGCAATGAACCCATGGTAAAAAAAAACATGCCTGGAAGAGTTAAAGAGTAGTCCCTGAACAAAGTTCACTGGCTGAATCCGGGCAGTGTGTGTTCACACATATTCATGGGCAAGTGTGTGGCTACCCATTAGGAATGAGGACTGGGCTGGGGCAAGGGTTGGTTCCCTGATAGAAAGAACGCCCTTGCCAGAGCTGCAACATAACAGGCACAGAGGACCTTTCCTTATGGACACATAAGGCATTGTTTTCTTCTCAGATAAAGGCACCTTTTAGCGACTGGAATTCTAAATGGCAAGAGTGGCAAAAACGAGAGTAAGTGTTGAAAGGGAGCTGTCGGGTTTTTCACTAGCTGCTGCTCACACTCTACAATCAGTTCCACTTTATCCCAAGGGAAGGCTGTAAAGCCTGGTGGTTGCAGCAAGGCAGTGGGAACTGGGAGAGTTTCAGGCCATAATCCCACCTAAACTACTGACTCGTGGTGCAATTGCCTACGTTGCCAGACCTCTTTGTGCCTTGCTCCACCAAGCTCAAGATCTGGGCAAGACATGGAGGTGAAAGAGAAACAGATGATGATTTAAGCCTGAGTTAGTGTGTCAGAAATAGGTGGCTGGTGGCGAACACTTCTTTTTGTGGATTGAAGTTTACTCTGTATGATGCTCTGGTCAGAAATGGTATGGCCACCAGAGAGAAACTATAAACACAGTGAAATCCTGGCAAGCTGTGGAAACCCATGGTAAACCATCTATTTAGATGAGTAGCATTCTCATATATAGCAGCTGGTTTAGTTCACATGGCTTCTGGTAAACTCAAATGTTGTTTTATGGTAAATCCCATTGCTTTTATATGTCATATTTTCACTGCTGCTTCCTGTGGACTTCCTATCAGGCATAGTTTCAATCGATTCTCTGTTACTGCCCTGGTACAGTGAGTGCATTCATTTTACCTACTTTGTGTTTTGATGCCCTGTTTTAAAGCTCCTCCACTCTTCTTCCTTTGCTATAGTAGATGTGTCAAGCATGCCCTGACTGATTTAACTTTGTTTGCCTGTCTAGTCAGTGAGGACTGGAAAATTCACATTCATGCAGAAACAGCGAGTTAATAATGATGAGGTGCTGAAAAAGTTTTGGATCACATCCAAATCTGTATTTCCGAAAATGAGACCCAAGGCAAGAACTACAGACTCAGAAAAGTACAAAATTCAGATTCACTTTTCAACTTCACGGGGGTTTTTGTCTTCATTTCAAAGGAAATTCTGTTCAGTTACGCACATGAAAGTTCAACAATTTGAGGATGTAATCCTGTAATTCCTTGTGAGGCAAGTCTCCCATTGACTCGGTGATTTCAAAGGCACTGGTGCCTGCATATGAATGGCAGGATATGGTGCAAATTTATGATCACGGAGAGCTCTGCTGTGTCCTACTTTCACATTTTTTTTTTTAATTCATTTTATGGGAACATCATGGGAGAAAGATCCTGGCCTCAATTCATACAACTGGATCTCTGCCACCCGCTTCTGCAGAGCTGGGCTTCCACCCATTCTGCTCTTTACTAGCTAAACAAATAGTGGTACTTCTGAGAACAGCATTTCTGGAGTGAGCCTTGAAACAGCATCTGAATATTGCTAGACAGCAGGTGATCGATTTTCAGCAAATACAAAAAAACGGGTTTTAGGAGATGGTCAATCAAGGGTGTGTGACATAATGGCACTGTGACAAGAAAGTGCACTCTGCAGAAAAGATTTTGCTGTGCAGTGACTGTAGCTTTTGACAGAGACTGCTTATGGCTATTGTCCTAAGTTCCTTATCCTCCCAACCTCCCTTTCTTAATATGAACTGTCTTGATAGAAGGTGAAGGCTAAAACGGATTAATAGAATAGCTTTTCTCCATACCTAAATCATGGACAAAGTATAATCTGTGGCACAGTTGGTGTCATAAAATAGAGATGTGATATCATTGCCTTGACATTATCTCTCTTGCTACCCTTGAACTCCAGAGATTTAATGGCCTTCAAATAAATGGTATTTAAACAAACCACTTTTCAAATGATCTTGTGGAACCTATTTAATCATTACCAGGAATAAGAGTTCATTGCTTAGAACTGGATTTTCCTGGCTGTACAAGCGATAGTGTGCTCAATCCCTACAGATCAGAAGTTGGTTTAACAGCTTTTTAGAGTGCAACTGCCTCAGTTAACCAATTTGGAAAATGGTGCTGCAGATTTAACAGCCTCCAATCACAACTTTATTATCAGGAGCATTCAGCAAACTGCTGAGCTTTTATGTGATCTCCTACTAGGTAAATGTACATCTTCTCATATNCGGGTGCCGCAGCTCCTGAAAGCTGGCAGCTTCTGCAGAGCCTTTCCTCTGAGCAACTCAAAGGTTCTCTGCGTCTCCCACAAAAAAAAGCAAATGTAGTTGCTGGCTGAGCGTTACCATCCTGGTTTTGCAGGTAGGGAAAAGTAAAATGCCCCGGAATGAAACAGTTTGCACAAGGGCAGAAAATAGGACTATTGCAGGTTGCAGGGCAGGGTCTCGGTAGAACATCTGCCAAGTCTTTGGTTTAGTACCGAATAATTTGTCATCTTAAAAAGGTCCTAAAATCTGTGCGTGNCTTTCTTTCTTTCTCTTTTCCTATGTATAATATATGGATATATATATCTCTCCTTAGCATTATATTTCATCATTTGTACATAGGGGCCAATAAGAACATAACTTAATCCAAGATTGGGACTAAATTCAGCAAAGGCTAATCACCATGCTTCATATGCTGGAAATAACATTCCCCATGCTTTATCCAAATATGCAATTAGTCATTGTGGTTATTGTTAAAACAGAGTGAATCTGAGAAGATGCATCTGCTTAGACAGAAAAAAAAATCGTTGCAAGAAACTGGAAGTGCTTCGTTTCTCATGTGATTTCACTAGTGTAGCAATACCAAAGTTCTCTGAGCAGGAGTTTCTCTCTTTAACCACATCCATGGAGTGAAGCAGTGGGTGCATGTATGTGCTGTATATCAACCCTTTGAGGAGTATATAGTTCCCATCTATTCTCATTTTTCCACTCTATGTTTTAGCCTATTTCAGCTTTATGTCTTACGCCATCATCCATCTGAACGGGTAGCTGTGGATCTTAAACACTGGCATTTATGTGTGAGATGTAGCAAACTGGGAAGTTGGATGGATCACTGCAGACAAAAACATAAAAAAAAAGCTGTTATCTAACAAAATCCAGTGCTCCATATGGTGTCTTGCAGGTGTCCCTTTATGTTCTCGAGCTGAGTACTTAATGGCTCTATTTTTTGCATAAGCACTGTCAGATTTTCTTTCTTTCTTTCTTTATATTGTCATGTCCACCACTCCACAAAAGTATTTCCTGCCAGCAAAGTGCTCCACACGGCAGTCAGAGGAGAGCTCTTTCTCAGCGAAGCCATCCTGGCAAAGTACGAACATCCCCCCACCATCCTGAACCGCTCTTCGAAGAGCTGAGGCACAAGCNAAGGGTGTAAGTGATACTATTGCCTTCGCTAGGACAGCTCACGTTACAGCGGCTCCTAAAATCTGCAGCCCTGACTTGGTTTTCTCGATGTATCAGTTGTTTCACATTCGGGGAGATGGCTTTGCCAGCCCTGAAAAGGAAACCTAAAATAGCATAAGCTGCAGCATTTAAGGTTCTGGGCAAAGTTTCAGTTTTAATCCTAAATAGCCCTAAATCCATTCTTAGTAAGATGTGAATCATCATGTTTATAGTCAGAGCCACAGAGATAAAACTCAGCACAGTCTGTAAAAACAATTCTGGATTAAAATGTGAAACTACGGTTCCCCTTCAAGTCCTAAAACCCGATACCTGATATTAAAAAGAAGTCACCCTCCTAACACAAGTGCCAACTGTATGTTCATAAAGGAAAACCTGCCACGAGGCTGGTCTCCTTTTTCCAGTCCTCTGCAAAAACAACAGCAACAAAAAAGACCTTTCCCGGTCAAAAGAATTCAAGTTACAGAACAGATTTTCTTTCCTATCAGGTTTTGGGTGTTTTTTTTTTTCTTTTTTTCCAGATTTGTTTGTTCTGTCCCCTCCTCACAACGCATGTTCCTCTGGTACAACTGATAAACAATGTCGTTTATTGCTATAGGCAGCCAGTCCTGCCTAATACAATAGCAGGCACGGCTTGGCGGGACTGCAAAGTGCAGGTGTTTGGAGCATTGTGGTCATCCAAACCAGATGCTGAAGAGATGGAGCACCTGTTTCCCTTCTTTTCCACACTGGAGAACACAGCACTGTGCAAGCTACAGAAACAGCCTGAAATTAATAGTGCTGCTGCAGTTTTCCCTTGACAGGGTAACAGTGATGTACCATCTATGGCTTTTACAAACACTCCTCTGAGTGCTCATACACATGTGCTGGGTTTTTTTTTTTTTTTCCAGACCAGCAGAAGGCAGTCAGAGATGGGTCTGTAACTTCATTCCTCTCCAGATCATTTTATTTGTCATTAACCATGCCCCAAAATGAAAAAAAAAGTTGATCAATTTTATAGCCCTGACAGCTGTAAAGTTAAACTAAAAAATGAATGTCTATTTTATAACTATTTTTACAGGTCTTTTTTGGTTGCAGAAAGTACAGTTCAGGATAGTTGACTCACTGCTACTGCCTCTGCAGGAGATGGAAAGCCCTGTACTGATGCAAAAAGAGTCAAGATCCTACCTGTACTAAAAGGTCCCCAAAATGATGACCCTAACTAGGCTGTTCTTCCTCTGTCTGACAGTCCCCATGGCCTGCATGGCTGGGAAGAAAGAGCTGAGCTGGGAACTCCAGCCTGCAACATGGTGGCATGTAAGGAGTCCTCCTTGACCTCATCCTACCCTCCACTGCCCCTTCCCACCTTCTGCTCCCCAGAAGCAGTGCCCTTCAGAGAGGGAAGAAGAGCAGGTGCTCAGCTGCAGCCTTTGTGGGTCCAGGTGGGTGACAAACCATATGGGAAGGACCAATTTTTCACAGGCTGGAGGACTGTGTCCAGTGCAGCAGCTGCAACCCCCATTTGTGCTGTGCTATGGACTGCAGTCAGTCTCTAAATGAAGAAATGGAACAGATTTTAAACCAATGGAGAATGTAAAAACACCAACTGCTTTATAACATTGGGATTTTTTTAATTTAGGGAAGTCGGGATGGGTAGTAACTACTCCAGTTTCTGAAAATGCTAGCCACAGAATTATTTCTGTTAAGAAGATGTAAATATGTGAAAAAAAACCCCTTAGAACAGTAACATTTGAAAAACTTTGCAGAATTGTATTTCACTGTGATCTTACCTCTGAATGACTCACAGCCATCAATTATCTCCAGGCAGAAGATGCAAAAATTTTTATGTAGTAAAGATTATTGTGCAAGTACTACCTTCTCCGTCTTTTCTCTCTCAAACCGTGCACTTGCTCCCACACACAGAGAATAAATATACAGGAACAGCTCCAGCTCTGCAGCAATTCCAGCAGCTCTTCCAAAGTTTTAACTTCATGAGGATTTGACTGAGACCCTGCAAGGCAGAAAGGCAACAAATCAATGGCATCAGTACGTGTGCCCGCCTCAGACCAGGGCTGAAATTATTCCTGGCTTCCTCAGTCCTGAGACAAAGCCACTCTTAAGGCCCAATTTAGTTTGAGTAGATTGGGATTTTTTCCTTGACTCCTTGAAATTAACTGTGTGGACTTTTAAGAGAGCTCATCATTGCTACTGATGGGTATTTATGAAACTCTTTTATTGTCCATGGACGAGGTACACTGCTTTGTTTTGGTCTTTTAGAGCTACAGGATGAATTCTGCTTCTCCTCGATACTTTCTTTTTATGGGTTCTGACTTACCCTTCGGTGTAGCCCTCAACAGTCTCTGTGATGCAGATAAACCCTGCCTGAGGTAAGAGCAGCAGTATTTAACCCCCCTCCTCTCCCTGCTCCCCATCCCTGCCCCAAACAGACAGTGTTGATGAGCCAGAAACCATTTTGACTCGGCAAAAGGGGCATTTTGGCAGCTGGTGTCTTCTTTCTGCAAGGTATTAAAAATAAAATCAAGGGGAGAAAAACTGTTAGAAAGAAGCTGTTTAAACTGGAATCACAAGAGAGGGGGAAATTACCCACACTGGGAGACAGGCAAAAGAAGGGCAAGTTGGAAAGGAGATACGCTGGGCAGACTTCAAGGTCTACAGAAGATTGGTTGTCTCTTTTGGGGTTTACACTCTCTTTGTCTAATTAGACTAATAGGGGTAGAATAGAACTGGGGGAGATTAAAATCCATGATAAACAAGGCATCTTTTATTTGATATTATTGGAACTGGTTTCGCTTATCTTCAGAAATCTTTCTTTTTGTGCTCCTTAATTTGTCCTTGAAGTCCTGTATCTAATCATTAGTTGAGCAACCAATAATCCTCCCCCAGCCCCTCCACCCCTTTTTATGGCCAACTTTAATCTTTCAACTCAGTGAAAAACATCTTTCCCCTATCATAACTAGTTTAACAAAAATTCCCTTTCAAGTTTAGATTGCGCAGATACAATGGCTTTCCTGCAGCTTCATGCTGGAGAAAGGAATTTACATTACAAAAAAAAAAGAAAAAGGGAGATTTATGATAGCATTGTATTTCCATTTGAATATGGAGAGTTAATAACATGCATATGTTTTTTTTATTATTATTATTTTAAGGTTTAAGCTATGCCATAGGCAAAAGGAAACCTGGAAACTGTGGGACTGGCAGGGCTCAATGAATAACCTAATCTGGATTTCATTCACAAACAGCAGCTCACACACAGGGAAAGGGTTGGTGTGTTTCGCCAAATCGGAACTGGAGTAAGTGCCAGGATTTCCTGATTTGTTTACATTTCTCAAAAAACTTTTTTTCCCCTGGATGAGGCTAGAATTAGACTTCCTTTTCCACTTTTGGCCCTTTCCAAACTATTCTTGCTTGACATATTCTCTCCTTTTCCCTGTATTCTCCTTTGTTCCAATCTCAGCTGGCTCTTTTGTCTTGGAAAACAGAAAAGGCAATGAAAGATGTCAGTCTATGATAATAATGATAATGTAGCCAGGTTTGCATGACAGCAAAACAATGCCACAGGCTTTTCCAACACCCTTGGATCCACCATTCTTCTTACAATGGTTCAGGGGGGAGCGAGTGGGATCTCTCTGGGGCCGTGGGCTGGAACAATAGTGTCATAAGGTAAAAGAGATTGAAAGAAATAAAAAGTAAACAGACTAACCCAGACTCTCTTGATGACGCCTGTCACTGAGTTAATCAGAAATCAGAGGGGGACAGTAAATCACCTTTTCATCTGCTGACTGAGTTCTCTGAGGCTCTGAAAACATCATTTTCCCTACCAGCCCTTTTTCACTTTCACTGACTTTACTGTACTTTGCCCGTTGTCTGCAACCTCAGTGCAATCACTGCAGAAACTCGTCTGGGAGACCTTCTCTGTGCCTTTGTTTATAGCCCTTTGATCATCCCACAGAAAGAAAAACACTGTAGCTTGGACCTCAGCCATTGTTTTCTTAACACGACAAGACCTCCAGCCTGCAATCAGTGTTTGATGGCGCATGTGTAAAAGGGCTGCAAGGGACTTCAAAAATTATGAGAAGACTAACAGAAATACTGAGAGCATCTTGCTGAGTAGTGGTGAGGGTTTAAAGACCCTGATGCAGCCACTCTGACACTGCAGAACAGCATCCTGAGTCGTTATCTCTTAGTAGCAGCGTTAGAGCAACACAAAGTAATTTTTGTTTGGATGTCAAGGTTTTTTTGACCCAGTGCCTTAGCTCTTGCCGTCAGAGAGAGCCCTGTGGACAGTTCATGGATGAGGTGGCCAGGAGGGGCTGTGCCAGGCACTGACATCCCATGCACAGGCAAAGCATTCTCAGTGAGGAGAGGCAGGGGTGCAAGACTGGATTTCTGCATTTCAAACAAGTGCTGTCAGCCAGGTTTTTAGCTGACATGGCTCCTATCGACATCAATGCACCACTGCTGATTTACACCCACCGATGAATATGCGTCTGGGAGAACAGGGTGATAGGGTAATGGTGCAGAAGCGTTAGCTGAATAGGAAAAGGAAGTGAGGGGGAGAAAGATGAAGATAAAAGGGGAAGGGAAGGAGAGACGTGATCGTGGGACTCAGGAAACATGAGCTACAACGTATGGCTGTGGGAAAAGTGATTAGACAAGATTGCATCAGACTGGATACCAATTTTGCAATTTCTGCAGCACCTTTTTAAGATCCCACATTGAGATACTGAGCGGAATGTGTGTGGCTGGATATCTGGAACAAGTCCAAGCAAAAGGCCAATTGCGATCAGTCATCTGTGTTTGCTGGTGCTGTGTACTGATGTTTCCTGTGCAGTCATTGCAATATGTGTCTGCTTTGGTTGTTCTGAATTCTGTTTTCACCTTTAAGTATTTGTATCATACTCAGTTGCCTGCACTGTGCATAAGCACCCATTTTTAGCATGTTGCTTAATTTGGGGGTCAGAAATCACTGTTCCACTGGCGCTCCTTCGACAGAGGGATGAAAGAGAGAGTGAGATGGGGAAAGTTACATGAAGGGGTAAGAACTGACTTCTAAAAAGGAGAGTAAGATGCTATAAGGCATGGCAGAAAACACCTTTGTACATGAAATCACTATCCAGATTCTTTGGGATTAGGAGATCTCTGCAGAGAAGCAAGAGATCCAAAAGCTGTTTTGCTTCCACAATTGATTTAGCCGATCTCAGTAGGGCTACTCGTGTGAGTAAGGTGAGCAGGAAATGGATTGATGTCAACAGACAGGCTGTGCTAGAAACTCACACCTACCCTTTCTGCTTCATCAGTTGTCTGAGCCTGCAGTTTCACTATTAGGTTTTGGTGGTGCATTTTTAGATTTCCAGTTACAGCTTGCACGACAACCACCAGTAGTCTACACCTGACCAGTTACTACCGTTTAACTTGATGAGAGCCATAAAGGAAACATTCTTCCAGGAGAAGGAGTAGAGTAAAAGACAAACATTCTTTCTAGTGCTTCCCAATAATTATGATTCATTCATGACTTGTGTCAGCTTAGAGTTCAGTTCTCACTGACAAGTGACAGCAAGAAAGTCTTACTTGAAGAAAACACTTCTGCTTTTCTTTTGCATTACTGATAACTGATACAGATGAAACCACAAACCTGAAGAGTTCGGACTTCACCAAATGTTAGTTATGCATCATTTGGGGTAACTCAGTACTTGATGGTAATTGGTGTTGAATTTGGATGTTCCTTTTTCTTTTTCTTACGACCTCAAATAAATTTTCATTTTCATTTTTTGTACTACTCCTCATGTGGTAAAGATCACCCGACTGAGCAAACATTTAAAGCAATCTTTTCCAAAGCAGTATCTTACAGGGAGGCCGTACAAGGAGCCTGAATAGTGGACCTAAACACTGTCCCTTGGCCCACACAGGCTTGTGGTGGCACTTCATAATAAGGCAAGTTATGTTTGAGTTATTCAGTTTCATCAAAAAAGTTGTTTTCCATGCTTTTTCATCATGTCTTCAGGAAAAGAGAAGCTGAAAGCTACAGATGCTGAGTGATGCCAGACTTTTTCTGTGTCTGCCCAAGGGTATGAGCTGATGATCTCCATGCTGTTTTGCTGTGACCCTGTCACTCTAGACCTGGACTTCAGGATACGCTGAGAGCAGTGTGAGTCCTCCCACCAGTGTGGGAGCACCACAGCAGATTACCTACCTCAGGCAGTGCTCATCCTCTGGCAACTGGATGTCTCTGGAAGCTCATGAATTCCATTTGGTGGAGAAATGGTCGTTGCCAAACAAACGGTGTAGGATCTTTCTGCTGATCTCCATCCTCTGTGGGAGCGAGCTGCTGGCAAAGAGCAAGATAAAACTTACAGACAGCAGGATGTGGCTGCTCAAGACTTTACTGGTTAACCATGGCTGCAGTGTAGCCTGGGGACTGTGGGACTGTGAAACAGTGGGAGAGTAGAGATGGACATTTCTGGATGGGATGGGAGGGAAAATGATACTGTGCATTGGCTTGACATTTTTGGTAGAGATCGGTCAAGAACTCAGACTCTGAATGCAGAAAACCCCTTTCAAACTGGAATTAAAACCATACTTGAAAGCACAAGTTAAGTTGTACTGTCCTCAAACTGTGCCATAAGAAATACGTGTGACTCTGAAGAAATCTCAATGCTCCTCACAGAGACAGGGAATTCCCTTTCTGATACAGTTACAAGAAACAACATATTTTTTATTTTTTTAAATTTTTTTTTAAGGAAGAATTGTGTTTCAAATGCAACAGTTTGAAAAGGATTTGTGACAATTCCTGATCAGTGTCCAAGGTACAGTCCTTCTGTTTCTCCTGATGGAATTCATATTTCTTTGGTATGAATGTGAAGATTTTGTGTAAAGTGATAGTCCTTTTCCCAGAAAGATTTCCCTCCCAGCCCCAGATCCTGAAGTTTTTCTTTGTCCTTTTGTGATTACAGGAGAAACAGAGCAGTACTGACAGAGATGGGAAGTGTGGAACTTTTGCAAAATTCTACTTTTTTATTAACTACTCTTTTGTAAAATGTAAAGATCATGATGGGGCCAGACAAATCCATCTAGCTCAGTAGCCTTTCTTTGACACTAGCCAGCTGAGGTTGGCTAAGCAAAGAACAGAAGAAAACAGGCAAACTCAAATAGCCCTTCCTTGGGCAAGGCTACATAACTGCCAGCAATCAAGAGTTCAGAGAATTTTTGAGCCAGAGGTTACATCTGGGCTATTGTTTTTTTATATTCATCAATGGACCTATTCTTTGCAAAATTCTATATTCCTATTTTGAATCCATTTATATCTCTTGGCTTCCACAACATCCTGTGACAGTGAGTTAATTATGCTTTGGGTGAAAAAAATATTTGCTTCTTTTTCTTAAAAAAAAAACCCTACAATTAGTGCACCATCTTGAATGGTAAGAAGAAGTGAATAGATGGTGTGTATTCACCTGTGGCACCTATTCACCTTCCTCATATCAGTAAACATAGGAGGTATGCTGTATTTATTATTAGTCACCTCTTTTCCAGATAAAGAGTTATCATTCTTTTGCTGATTCCATATCTCTCATCACCTTTGTCAACCTTTTGCCTGCGCCTTTTCCATTCTACTGTATCTTCTAGAGACGGAGTGAGCCAAACTGCAGTGGATTGAAACAGCTGTGGAAACAGTTTTGAAGCATCTAATGTCAAATGGCATACTCAGATTTTAAGTTTCACTAAATGCCAGGGCTATGCTCCATTTGCTGGAATGGATTAGAGGGAATTTTAAAATCACAAGTTTCTGTTTATTTGTTTCTACAGCATACCATCTTCAGAACCATCTCTGGGTTTTGGGGTTTTTATTTGGTTGTTTTTATTAGGAAGAGTGATTCATGATTTGGGGGTTTAGCAATACTTTATGGATATGCTTCCCAGCACTGTCTCCAGTTTCTGGCTCCTCTCTCTTTCTCACACTTACAGCAACGTGATATCCAAGTGAAATCAATCATAAACACAACACACCCCAGTGTTTGGTGTTATGCTGTATTAGTCTCTAAGGCAAGCTCTCTCTATTCACAATTATAGCATACTTTGGTTTTGATCTGAGACAACACAACCCATTCAAAGATAAAGACATCAATTAATTAAGCAGTTGTTGAGATCAGAAATCTGACACCCATATGGTGTCAAATTAGTGCCTGAAAGCAGTTAGCTGCCAAGAGAAGCACATGCATCTGTTGCAAGAAATTAAAATGAAGTATCTATTAATTGCTTTGAGTTTCTTGATTGACTCCAAAATTACATTACTGAACTGATTCTCTTTGTGTTATCCATCATTAATGTCATCACTTGTAAATAAAGTCTTGCTTCAAAAATATCAAGCTCCAAGCAAATTCTAAGTATCTTCTAAAAGGCAAGCAAGGGAAACTCAACTGTGAAGAGATACCACAAAGCATGTGCTATGTTTTTTTCCAGTGCTAGGAACTACATAAAACCAGATGTAAGCAGGAGAGAAATGTTGCCTGATATAACAATGAGTAATAAAGAGTATCTCACAATCATAGGATGCATGACACAATAATGAATTGTATATTACTTGCTTAAAAAACACAATTAAAACTGTCAATATCTTTCCAGTGGAAGTTCATTGGCAGAATTGTGATACAACGAAAATTCCACTTCAGGTCTTTCATGCTATTTTCCTGTTTTGATGCATTCACAAATAAGAAAAAGTGCAGATGTTAGAAGCATACACACTGTGTCTCTCTGTATCCAAGGAAGTAGTTGTTTCAAAATACACAGTTATCCGGTTATCACCAGCTTATTTTTAACATCCTCAAGACCAAACTACATCTGCTTGGATAACACCGAATCCCAAGTCAGACATGACTGTCTCAGTCTGGCATCTTGATGCAGAAGGAAATATTCCTGCCAACTGAAATGGTAATATTCTTTCTTCTGAACCAATGACTTGGTATTATTTTTATGAGGCTATATAATCTGTTTCTTTAAACACGTAGCAGGAAACCAGGCAGGATGGGGAAAGAGTCTAATGCAGCAACCCAACAGCGAGGAGGGAGAGTGCGTGCACACGTGCTTTTTAAGGAAAACACACTTATCCTTATCTTAATAAATATCCTTGTACAGGTGTTTGGACAAAAAAATGGGCTAGGAAGCCTCTCACTGCCAAGACTGGGGAGCACACTTGGATTCTGTGGGTGTGCCGTACACTTCTGAACATAAAAGTCTTTTCTCACTTATCTAAGACTCAGTCTTAAAAACTCTCAGCCAAGTTACCTGCTGTATAACTGCTGCATCACCAGATAAAATACGTAGAAAACTTCTTTGGAGGTTATTGTCAGCAAAGTGACTACTTCAGAAAAGGCATCTCCTTCTCACTTGTTCTTGAGGAGATCGTCTGCACATGTTGTGTAGGAGAGTGAATGAACTGCTGCCTGAAGTACGCAGCCACTGGAACAAAAATGTAGCTTTCTGCTCATTTCCTTAGAGAAAATAAGAACTAAACTACTTAATAACAACAAAATTCTCCACTTCTAGCATAGGCAGATCAATAAATCTTCAAGACACTGATATCAAAGGCTAGAACAATTCTAGAGAGCTTTGTAGACCTTTTCCTCTCCTGCACACAGATAATGATTCATGACATCTTTGTCTAATAGTCAGGCTCATAAGCAAAATCAACAGATTTAAGGAAATCAATATTTCAGGGGAATAACTGCACTGCCACGAGCTTCCCATTGGCTTTCCTCCAAAAGGGAAACCAAAACAGAGAGCAAGATTATCAGACTCATAATGTTAAAAGTCTCTTTTTTAAGAGGAAATGTTTTGTTAAAATGTTCTGGCTTGTAAATGTGAACTAAATATTTTCTCTTTACCCCTCTTTATAGTTTTTCTTATTTAAGTCTGTAATGAAAGCCATCCTTTTCTCATGTAGGGAAGCATTCATGTAGTGTAGCACCCATGGTGTCATCAAATAAAGTAGATATTCTTAGGTGTCACATGGGATGGCATCCTCCTGTTTTGTCTTAATTATATATTTCCAGGGATGTGCCATTTGGGCTGAAGAATGAAAGAAAATGCACAAAAATAATGTCCTGATTAAGATATGTGCCAACATCAGGCTGTCATTAACAAATAAAAGTCTTGCAAAAGAAGTTATTATCATTTTCGTTCATCAGTGATTTTCTAACAGTGCAGGAAATTTACTGTTTCTCAGTTTAAGAATAAAATTGCTCTGATTATAGCATTTCTTGTTATGTGACACCAATAATAATTACTTTTATGTTAATGCTTTAGGTGAGTTTCATCACTGTTCCTGCCTTGTGAAGTATCATAGCTCACCCATGATCAGTTAGAAGCGGGAGGAAGAAGGCAAGGTCCTCTTATTAAAATGGGACATGAAGAAATCCTGGGGATGAGCTCTTTCCATGTGATGGTTCTCTCCATCCAAATCCAAATCCAAATCCAGCCATTTGCCTCCAATACTCCCTGGAAACTCCTCTCCTGGTGACAGACAGATCCTCTACACCATAGGGCAGATAAACTAAAATGAGTAAAGAAGTGTAAATCCCTTGTCTGAACACTAAATCCCAAGACTGAGTTCTCTCCCTTCCTCACCCCCTTATCCATTCTCTTCTAAGTCCTCCACACCAGCTGGAGTAATGCTGGAAAGCTGTAATGTCAAGGTGCTGTAGGCTTTGGTGCATAAACTCTGTATTTCTGTATTTAGGTGATATGACAGAACAATCTACATGATCTAGCGTCATTTTGGTAATTAATACGTGTTCTATCCAGATGCTTCTAGGTAAATGAGACATGATACAAATGCTCATCATCCTAGTCAGCATCTAGTAGCATCAAATGATCCAGAAAGCTGTTGAGCTGCATCCATCTCATTTTGTAAACAGGCAAACAGCCATTTTACACAGTCTTCTAAAATCCCTAACTATCTGTGAAGAGCACTGTGGGTTGTCCTCATGCAGACTTTGCACTTCTAAAATGTCCCAATTACTCCCTCATGCCTGGTTTTAATATAACTGTTTACAAGGGTCAGCATCTGTCCTATGAAACAGTGCTTGCTGCAGATTTAGGGTGATAGTACACGTGTGTGACTTTATTAACAGGAGTATGGTCTAAATGGCGCATACTTCTGTTTGACAATGTTAGAAATGCTGCTCAAGAAGTCCAGATAGGATTGGCCATATGGTTTAAGACCCATATTTGTATACATATTGGCATCCTGCAAGGCTATTACTAGCCTGCAGAGAAAAGACCAAGCTGTTTTTAATGGTTGGAGAATTATTTACAAACATATGAATTAACTGAAGAAAAATCAACAGCACAAAGTATCAGAAATTCTCAGAATCACAGATTATCTTTGCTGACCTCGTAATCATTTACTGGATTCACAGAAGATGAGAGCATTTATTGACACCTAGTTTAAAACCATCCACTCTTGGAGCTCACTGGATCACGTTATAACAGAGAACAGTAATTTTAACCTTTTAATTATTGGTTTGAGTAGCTATAAGTGCCTGTTCTATGCTGAAGCTGGGCTGGGCATCAGCTACCCAGTTATACCGAGCTTTTAGCAGCCTCAGTGGGGCTCTTGCGTGCAGCTTGTTGCCAGCCTGCAGTGAAGAGATTTTGATATAAAAAAAGTTGCCTGCTGTGCACGGAAATCTGTGACAACTGGAACTTCTTTCTGCGTTTAGGAAATGAACCAAAGTCATGAGTGACTTTCATTCTCCTGGAAACCATGAAATTTTGTCATCTCTGTCTGAAACCACCACCAACTCTGTTTAAATTTCTCACAAGATGATGTCATGTTTAAGCAGGTCCTAAAAGAGTAGATTGTTCTGAATATGCATGAGATCTTGTACACACACACAAACAAAGAGGATTAATTATGTTTCCCCTTTAAATAAGGTCACAAAGTCTGAGGAAGGGAACAGGAAAAACCTCCCTTTTTTTTGTCACCACTTCAGGTTATAGCTAAGACAGGTCAAGAAGGAAAGCTCTCTGAAGAGAAAATACTGAAAATCAGAGAGTATTTCAGTATGATGCAGCTTGTTTTGACACTCAAAAAACCTAATGGAGACTAAAGCCTTCTTGAATTTGTAGATCCGGGGATTCAAATTAATTTAGCTATTTATAAAGTTACTTGGCTTTAACAATACCTTTATGAGATTCCAACTAAAAGCAGGCTCTGTAGAGCTGGACCCTGTAGAAAGAAAAGGAAAGTCTCCCATTGAAAAAGCTGAAAATTTAAATGAAATGAATGATGGAACAATCATTCCCATTTTATAGTATTATCACACTCCCAGTGCCCACTGGAAAGGCTTACTGTGCGTATCACATCTCTTTCCACTGACTGCAGAAAAAAAGCTGGTGTCTGATAACCTTGGGGATGTGAGCAAATTAATTTCTCATCCACCTCATTATCCATCTTGTTAAAGCTACATTAGCAAATTCTGTTCAAAACCCACAGCCTGGAATACTAGCATAGTAGCAGCCAGTCCAGCTTTGACTTAGAAAACAAAAGCAGAAGCATTTTCAGATTTAGGACTGATTTTGCCTTAACTCCACTCTTCTGTAGGTTTAGACATTTCTCCTCAGCTTTTATTCCAATTTCTGATATTTAGATAAGTTGAAAAAATTTTGTCAATATCCTATGTAGTAGGATGAGGTGAGGATGTTTGAACTGCGATTCTTTTAATTATTTTCCATGTGTTTCTTAATTGGCTTGGATTTTTTTTTTTTTCTAGCTTTGTTCTCCAGCAGTGGTTCATTCATTTCCTGAGGTTTCACTTCACCTTGTCTGGATTTTCCATCTGCAGCATGTTGTTATATGCATTTAGTGATGAGAATTAGCTTAAAATAATCTGTACCAGAATTACTGCCTTCAGACATGTTTGTGCCTATAGGGAGATGTCCACGGCAAAACAAAATAACAACAAAGAGGGAAAACTACCATGTTCTTCCATATTTGGACAACCCAGATGTTATTTACAGCATTGTTTATGGAGCTTTTTCTTTGCCTTGCTGGCTTTGATCCACACACGTTGTCAGTTTTGAGCACACACGTCCTGTCACATGGTGACTGTGTGCCCCTGACGAGTAAACATGCGGGAATGCAATTTATAAAGACAGGCTAGAGCAGCAATTAAGGAGAAAAAGAACTACAAACAAGACAAAGGAAATTAGGCAGGAAGATGAGCTAAATCTGGTCAGAATACAGGATATCAAGGCAACTGCATTGCATGTCATTTATCCTTTAGTCACTAGCAAGTGTCAACATCGGTACGTGATGTCTGTGCTCGTGAAACTTTTATCATTAATCTGCAAGAGGATTTCTCAGAGGGACTTGTTGCTACAGAATCCCCTGCGTGTGCAAACTTTGAAGGGTGAAGAAGTTCATTATCATGTTTGGCACTTATTCAGAGTGATGGAGTTCTTCAAGCACATTTGGCACAATGAACAAACAGAAGATCGTAAAATCTCCTTTTCCTATGAAGTTGAAGAGGGAGCAGTTTCCAGTAAGGGTCCACAGAACATGTAGGAAGAGGGAAATATCTGACATGCATTACATTTTCATGCTAAAGCAAAGTAATATCACCAAAAAAAACCCCAAAAAACAACCATTCAACAAATGTTTTAGGCAATAAAATTCAGTCACACAAATATTTGGGTGACAGCAGCGAAAGGTTATGTACCAGTGCTCGAGGGGCCTCGGAAGGGAGCATGGAGTAATGCTCATTTTCCCATTTACTAACAAACCAACCCCAGGCAAATGCTGAGATTTTGCAAGTTCATTTGAGAAACTGTGGGCTGAACAGCTGAATCGGGTCTGTTATATGAAGAGGTCTCTGGTCTGTAAAAGGTGTACTTAATTATAAAAGTTATCACATCAGCTGGGGGAACCAATAGTTCATTATCTCCATGTCTAGTAGCACAGTGTTCTGGTAGGAATCTCTCTTTTAGTTTTACCTGTGCAAGTCTATAGAACAAGACACTAGGGGATTCTCCTTCTCTGGAATTAATTTAGTTCATCTGGTCTTTTCCTTTCAGCTATCTGCTGGCTACTTCTCTTCTCAATCACTGCCTTAACAGCTATTGTCCCCATAGGACAGATCTTGTCTTTTCTATCTTTTTTTGACAAACCTCACAGTATATGGGAAGGTATTTTGCTACTAATCTCATTTACAGAGGGAAAGGGTTGAACTAACTCACATGGAAACAGGGTTTGTAGCTCTAAAACTTCAGTTATTTGCCATATGGGTCTTGAAATTAACACTTGGTTCTTTCTCAGATGCTTGATGGAAAAGCACTTGTACTTTTTGTTAATGGCATTGTGGTTTCTATACATGTATAATCGAGAGAATAAGTGAGCATGTGATTTATATGATCACTTTGAAATACCTGTCCCAAGGGTTTCCTGTTTTAGGTTTAGCCTGGCAATATTTTCCAGTAATGATTCTTTGCTTCTATTTAAGAATGCCATGTCCTGTATTTATATTTTCTTATGGAAAGGTGCCTAACTGTTCAAGTAAAGTGTTAATCTGAAATTAAGGATCCATCTGAAGTGTTGGATCCAGTCCTGACCTCCTCACTATGAGAAAGAATCGGAGCAAGTGCAGTGATGGGCCACAAGGATTATTAAGCGATTGGGGAATATGTTCTACAAAGAGACGCTGAGAGAGCTGGGATTGTTCAGCCTGGAGAAGAGAAGGCTCATGGGGGGATCTGATCAATGTATATAAATACCTGATAGGGGCAAGTGAAGGAGAGGGAGTGAGGCTCTTCTCTGTCATATCCAGTGACAGAGAAAATTCCATTTAAATAAAAGGAAAAACATTTTTTACTGTGAAGGTGGTCAAATGCTTAAACAAGCACTGCCTAGGGAGGCTTTGGAGCATCCATTCTTGGAGATACTCGAAGACAAACAGACATGGCCCTGAGCAACCTGCTTTCATTGATGCTGCTCTGAGCAGGATGGTTAGACTAGACGATCCTGAGAGGTCCCTTCCAGCATCAGCTGTTCTGTGATACTGTAAAGGATACTGTAAAACAGATAGATGCTTGTCCCAACTGCATGTCCAAGACTCAGCAACTTAACCAAAATATCATTTGCAGGACAAGTTAGGAACCAAGTGGAAGCAAGAAATGAGAATGATAGAAGAACTACATATACCTGGACAAGAAGACATGAAAAAAAAGAGCTTTGATTTATTTTGTCTAGCAAACACTGAAGGAAATTTGTGGTAGGTCTGAGTTCTTATTTGTATGCTAATATTCCTATCCACATACAGGGCTAAAGAAGATAGCTAGGCTAGCAATGGAAGGTACACTTCTATCACATTACAGCAGCAGGTAAAGTTATATCCAGCGCAAAAGTGGCTAGCCTAAAGTTGATGTAAAGTAGGACAAAACAATGGACTATTTCTTTCCTAAGGTTTCAACATCATCAGATGCTTGAGGATGCCACAGAAGCAACTGCAAGTAGAGCTAAGAAGAATGGCTGAAATTAGGTACTTTAAAGTGAAGAAACAAAATTAAAAGCCCCAAGCAGGATGAGGAAGACAGCATCTGTGGAGAAGTGTGTGACTTAGTGCATTCAGATACCTGGGAGAGCTGCAGGTGGCAAAGGCTCTGTGCCCTTACCCAGCCCATCCATTTTCTCACAAGTGGAAAGAGGAATTCACTCTCTTTCTAGTTTTCTCCAGAAACCTTTTTGTTGTGAGGAAACAGGAATTTGAGGAACTCATTTGAAAATGAGAGTAGAACTGGCTTACACTTGTTTTCAGCTAATCTATAATGGGCAGCAGAATGACCCCAAGGATGAGGTGAGCGTCACCTTCCCACTAGTAGTAACTGTCTTCAGATCGGGTCCCTCACAAAAGTGATGGCAGCACTTGCCAGTGCAGATCTGGAGGGCTATGACAAGGGCAAAATAAAACCTCAAGCCATGGTCTGGGCTCTCGCATCGCTGAAAATAGGATTGAGAGTATTAGGGCCAGCACAGTCTGAGGAAGACCATGGTATATGGAATTTTTATTGCTAGAGAGCTATATATTGACAGACTTGAAATACATATGATCACTTTATTTCTTTAGATTGTTCACCTTCCCCACCACTTTACATCCCTTTTTTTTTGTTGCTCTTTCCACTTAAAATGGAAAAAAATGCCTACTGATTACATGATCAGCACAGCTTTTTTCCACCATTCTTCAGAGAACTGATTTATTTGCATGTTAATGTTCTTATCCATATACAAAAATGTGCATCATAAATAGTTTTATTAGGGACAACCAGCCAACTGGAAATCCTTCCTTTATTTTAAAGATAATAGCTCCATTTGTTTATTGCTTCTGCTGTTGATTTTTTCCAAGCAGAACAGCAAATCTGCTCTCAGTTAGGGAAGTGCAACCCTTCTGTGGCCAGAGTTCAGTACATATCCCAGGGTATCTTTCTATGGCGTAACACCCTGCCTACTTCAATCAAGCTGCTCACAATTAACTCTTCTGGATGTGGAGATCAAAGAAACATAGCCTTTTATTGATCGCCTCAGGGCTACATTCAGAAGGCCTGAATTCCACTGAACTCCCCTCTTGCTCCGCACGAGAGTTGCTGCAACTAGAGGAGAGCCTGGGGCAGGCAGCCGGTGGAAAACACTGTCCACAGGAGCTCTGCTGGAACAGATGAGGATCCCCTGGACAAAGACAGAGGCCATCTACTACCGTGTGACTGAGTCTGGGTTTGATTCAGCTGGACAATCAAGGGAGAAAGATGATTTTTTTTTTTTTTCAGTGAGTTATATTTATAAAATCTACTTCCTTAAACTGTTGGTTTGTTTTTTTTTAGAAATGTCTTACTTTTTCCATATGTTTGTGAACCAGGGTGCAGCAGATGTCCAGAGAGATCAGCATCAGCATTTTTTGTCATTTAATAATTATGTTTGACAACTGCTAAAACATGGAGTGTAGTGAAATCATCACTACCCATTTATTATGGTAAACTACTCAATTTTTTCAGTGGCTTGAGTAAAAGTCTCCAAATAGCCATAAAAATTGGTTACATCGAGACACACACAAATATCAACATAATGAACACACTCAGTGCAATATGTTTATGCAGGGGAAATTAATGAAAAAAACCCATGTCACTAATGACTTAATTATTGCCCTGGCCATTGTGAAGATGAATCCAAAGCATCAGAGAAAGTGAATTTTTCTCACCAGATGGCCTAGGCTCTCATTCAGATTCCTGAGCAGGTCATCATTTTTCTCACAGGAGTTTTACATGTAAATTTTTATAATTTACACCAGAGAATTGCCTCATGTTCTAAACTATTGTTCCTAAGGTGTCCTATATTGTAGCATCCTGAATCCTTTTTCCAAATGTGTTTTTTGTTTTGAGTAGGATATTCAAAGATAATCAGCTCCTGTATCTCAGCAAGGAAACTCTGGGACGCATTCAGGGCTGTGGACTTGGAAAAAGGAAGGATTGCTAGAGAGGTTTTATCCCTGATCTGCCACTGTGGGAAGGAAAATGGCCTTGAAAATATTGTGAATAGGAGTGATTCATTGAAAAGATGTGACTTAGTCACTAAAACCAGCATTTTAGTAAAGCAGGCCTTAATGCAGGCCTTAATACAGGCCTAGCTCTCACCAGCCATTCTCCTGAGCCCCTGTGCTGTCATGCCCTCCCTCTACTACCACACACCACAGGCATTTCTGGGACCTAAGTCTCAGGTATCAAAGGCTCAGAGTTTTCCAGAAAAACATTGCTTAGCTGGAGCCAGTCATTACAGCTTCCTCCTCATTATGTAGCTCACAGGAATGAGATCAAGCAGACACAGTCAAAAGCGTCACTATTGAAATAGAAGATCCAGAAGCTTATTTAACTAATGTTCAGCCAGAAAGCAATTGTCAAGAGTTTAATATGAGTTCTTGGTTTTCCTCATAAAACAGCCTCCTTAAACAATGGAGTGGTTTAAACAGGATTCTGTTCATCAGCATGTGGACGCAAGGAAAAAGCATCAGGTGTTTTCATAAAATTATTAATCTGGTTGATTTGGGGAAGGACATTCATTCTTTTCTTCATAGCTTATTTGATGTAACTTCCACAAATTTTAAAATTCACCTCCTAAAATACCACAGTAAGTTGCTTTATGTAACTTCCAAATAATTTTTTTCTGAGAAGGTGTCAAGCAGACGTACACACATATCAAAAAGTAGAGTGATCCAGTCAGGACAAGGCCCCTTCTCCAAAGATCAGATGCTTATCCAGACCTGAGCCGCATAAACCAGACTGCTTTGGCTTAGGAACATTATAGACTTAGGGTCAGAAAACAAATGAAAGTTAACACAGAACTGTCCAAAAGGGGACAGTAAATCAATTATTAATACATCCCTAATACAAAGTTTCAGGCTTTCCTGAAGTCTGGGTTTTCCCTCATTTCCTCTGGGGATTTTTTAACAGCTGGATGAGTGGGATAACTTGGCTTAAGGATGCTTTTCCTTTACTGGTTCCTATGTTTGCAATCAAAAAGGACTCAAGATCACAAAGAATGTTCCGGTCTGAAGAACAATGATCTCCCTCAGGTATCAAGAAATACAATATATTCAACGGGTCACATTCACCAGTATGCTTGGGATGCTTTGCATCATCCTGGTGATACAAAACAGCCATAAACCTGGACTGTCTGTGGAGCTGTATAAACCAGCCAGAACAGGTCTGATCTGGAGTCCTCAGCATTATATATCACATGTACTGGAAGCCCCCAAAGAACTGTTTTTTTTATATAGCTCTCCGGATCTTAGTGAAACACTGCCTGATACTACAACTTTTATCATTGTAATCACAGAAATTAGTAGAAAATGGAGCATCTTCGAGCCAAGTTATTCAGTTGATCCAGCTGTTGTGAAATTCCCCAGAGGAAATGAAGACTCAGAATGAAAAAAAAACCCAACTAACCAACCAAAACACCAAACAAAACAAAAAGACAAACGAAAACAAAAAACTCAATGTTGAATATGTGAGGCTGCAGCAGCATGAGGGTCACTGCACTGCAAGGAAGGAGGGGACAAGGCTGCAGAAGCTGGCACAGAATCAAAGCCAGTGACTGCTGCTTCCTGATGGCTGGTTCAGGCAGAAGTCACTGAGAGGGTGAGTGGAGCAGGCAGTGGATGCACAACAGCCTCCCTATCAGCCTTTGAGATCTTTGCCACTAGTTGGGCTAGGTCGGAAGAGAGCCTTGCAAATGTGCTACCTATTCCCTGAAGACCCTTGTGGTTCAGGCTCTAATCCACTGTACTACTGTCTGCCAAAGAAACTTCCCTAGATTATGTTAGGTATTGGAAGAGATTACACACACACAGACCCCAGGTTTTAAACCCCTAAACCACATCATGCAGCCTAATGCAGGAGCACTTCGGCTCTGTTTATGAGAGCAGATAAAACTGGAAACGTTCCCAGGCACTGGAAACTGAACTTCTCTTCAATTGTTTGAACAGCCTCTGCTATATGGTGTTGGCTCATGGCAAACCATTCCCAGGCACAGGCTCAAATTAGTGGGGCCAGAGACCAGAGCCAGCGGGCAGTTTTCATGCAGTTGTCCTGCTCTGAAGACAAATGGTCTCGGGCCTTGCTGTGCAGGTGGCCTTCCTGGCAGACAGGAGGCCAGGTCATTCTTAATTTGCTGGTAATGACTTACCTGCTGGGACTACGTCAGTTGCACTGTGCACTGGGCATGCAAGAGACTGCCCATAATTCTGGTCTTAAACGTGTTGCTTGTTATCATATCCAGAGTCATCTTTAGGAGAAGATTTATGTATGGACGAATGGGTTTACTTGAAGCATATTATTTTTAATAATGAAATAAAGACTGAAAGACTAAGCCAAAATCACATTATCAAGACTAAACTTAACAGTAAGAAGTCTCCACAGCTTTTCCAGTCCCTAGAAAGTTTGCTAGGAAGGCCAGGCAGCTGCTATGACTGACCTTAGGAAGGCTGCAAGAATCCTTTCTTGCTTTATCTGTTCAGGACATCTCCTGGAGCCACCCTGAGCAGTTACTTACAGTGCTCCTTCCCCACTGCACTGGGGAATGACCTACTTCTTCTTCTCCTTTCCTGTTTATCTGCCCCATTCCCTGTGATTGGATGCTGAGACGTTGCATGGCAACATGGGGAATGAAGTAATTTCCTCTTTTCATTCCTTCAGTCTCTGAAGTCATTTCCTTCCCCCACCTACTCAGCATTTCTTAATATTTCTATAGTATATACTACTTACCACTTTCTCGGCTTTATTCTGCTTTCTTCTCTTACAGCCAAATGAAGACATATTGGTAAAATATGACACATCAGATCATGAGAAATACAACTCCAGTAAGAATGCTGTATACTTAAAAAAAATCTTACCCTGAGATTAGTACATAAAGAGAAAACACTGCATAACAGTGGGTACCTGCATTACCAGCGCATCTCCCCATCTGTACTGTTGGTTGGAAGGGGGACAAGGATGAGTGGAGCAGGATAGTAAAGTTACCTTAGCTGGTTTAGAGCTGTAATGGAAAGCTGGCCACACGAGCGTTTTAAAAGCTGTATCTTGTATAAAATCACCCACAGGGAGTAGCATCACCATCACCATAATCCTTTCCTCCATAGCAGGAGTCAATCAATCAACAGCAAAGATTAGCCAAAAAACTAAATCAAATAAACACGCCTTACCTATTGCCAGGAGCCCCATGCCACAGAAGGCAGGGCAGGGAGCAAATTCCAGAGCGAGAGAACCTGGGGTAGAGCTAGCTCTCTAATGGGAGAAAATTCCAGAGCTAGAGAACCTGGGGTAGAGCAGTTCTGGCACCAATGTTCACCCCTAAGTGCACATAGTAAGAGATTTCTACTTGGTCTTTGCTGTCTCAAGAGCTTATAGGAATGCTGTGGTGATGTATCCTGTCATGAGACCCCACAGCACTGGGGCACCCTGCAGCTATGACTGTTTGCAACCAGAAACAATTTAAAGTGCAGCTCAGGTGTCTTTGGATCACAGCAGATTCTTTCAGGTACTATGTTGCCCCACAGTCATGTTATCCATTTAGATTCCAGTCTTGGGGCACACTGGAAAAATTATAGAGAGGGCCAAGAATTCCCACAAAGTCTGTGCCCAGGACCAGTAGTGCAAGATATGCCTGGAAGTACATCTTACTGCCTGATTGACTTCACTTGGGAATTCAGGAATGCCATTTCAAACAATAATACATATCTGGAACTAATTCAAACCACAAGGGAATAAAGTAAAGAAATCAAATCAAACTAATAAATCAAGATTACAGCTCTCTCAAAAAAGATATGTTCTAATTCAGCCAAAGGTTATGAGACTTGATGCAGGAATTACTGGAGGTAACTCTATAGCCTGGGACTGGTGCTGGTCATACGAAATGATCCTGTTAGTCTCTCATGTGCCTGTAACCTGTGTGAATATAGTTGTGTGAATAATGACAAGGTCTTTTTTTGCCCTACAGTGACTGCTGCTACCAGTTACACTTGGGGTGGCAGCAGTGAAACAGCTGAAGAATCTCCACAGGTAAAGAGAGAAGCAATCCACTTGATGAAAGCACCTTCTCAAGCTACATCTGGAGTCCATAGCCCAGGAATTGCACTCCACAAGAGTATTTGCATTTCCAGTTATAAACTGTCTCTTACTGAGAAAGAATTTAATCAAAAATAAGCACTGCAGAATATACTTTTTAAATTATGAGAAAAAAATACAAGTTATAAATTATTATACCTAAGGTTATAATGTTAAGAAAGGATATTGGTTGGGAGGGGTAAAGTGTGATTTCCTCAGGTCCCTTTGTAACCTCTGAGGGGTACTGTATTTATCCCTAGCACTTAATGACTGTACTTTCCAAGGGAAAGGATTTGGAAATTTCAGTAGAACCTTGACTCTGATGTTCTGTCATTGCTACAATTTAAAAACAGCAAAGAACCTCTGAGAAGATTGATGCCCTTGTTTAGTCAATGACAGTGAAATATGTACTCCAAATACAAATCCATTCTTTTTTCTTTTTTTTCAGTGTGACTTTTCATGGGAATATGTATTTTGAGTATGTTCATAGCTTTGCTACCATCAAATATAATAACAGTTTTTAATTACCCCATTATATGATTTTTGAACTATCACAACAGAATTCAAGTTGAAAACATATTACATTTTTCTGTTTATATATGAATACTTTGCTGAGAAAACAAGTCATACCCATGTCTCAACCCACAGTAACTGCCTGTAATTCAAAACAATGATTCAGCACTGGGTACACAAAGACATGAAGATTTTAATGATTTTTTTTTTCACAAAACTTTTGGCACTTCTGCCTCAGACACGTTTCGTACAGAGCAAAAGTTCAAGCAAGTTTTTCAAAAGAAAAAAAAATACAAGTTTTCAATTCACACTTACATGCTTGAAAAGCAGTTTAAAGGCTATAAACTAAAAATGACTTTACATTTCAATCCCATTTGGATTTCTCTGAGGATATTTTCCAGAACAGTGTGTGCAAATGCAGTGTGAAAGGGAAGCTCCAAAGGCTACTTCCTATTTCTTTCTCAGATGGGTGGCCCCTGCTCCTATACCTACCCTCTAATCCTCTTGGGCAGGCTCAAGTCTCTGTGCACAGTCCTTCCACATTTATTGCAAAGGATTTTCCCATCCGTATCTGACTCCTGCCTCAGGTCTGTATTAGTTTGGAACGGGCTTCCCTTGGGGTGATGGTACAATTGCAGCAGACTGGGATGTACAAGCTGGGTTACAGTAGCTGTGTAGACAGACAGACAGATGATCTGTAAGGATCTGACCCCAGCTGTAGGATCCCATGACTCACACTCACCCTTGGGGAAGGCTGCAGGGAGTTTCCTCCTGTCACCTTCCTGGAAAACTATTAGGAGCAAGTGCAGTGCCAGCCACTCCTGAGCTGCCAGGTAAGAATTACCCAGCTTCTAGACAAGTGGTGAGATGGCCTCAAAATGGAAACTCCATCTCCCTTCCCGGAGGGGTTCACACACACAGGTTTCTGTCACCCACCTAAGTGAGGACAAGGGTCCCCCCTGGAAGCAGCCTGGCCTGACACCTCTGCAGCCTCCACTGATGAAATTTCCCATCTCGAAAGCAGCCTCAGCAGCACTGGCTTTCCACACTTAGCTTCCAAAAATGGGGAAAACGGGAGAACATCAGCATTTGTCCTGACAACAGGTTCCTGCTTACACATCTGAGAATGGTATTGACTCTATTAGCCCTGCAGTGGGAGATAATGGGCAGTTGCCTGTAACCTCCATTCTAGGCTATAGATCAACAGTTTTCAAGCTTAATCATCTGGTCACCCCCAAATCTCCAGTGGAAATACAGACTCTTGGGTAGGCAATGTAAAAGTGAATACTTTTTTCTTAGTATTTCAGTTGTCCAAGGAAACACAAAAGAAGACCGTGGATCAGATTTTAAAACTTCAGAGATGGAAAACACCCAAACTAAACCTCTATGCTATATTACAGCCACATTTTTAAATAAAAGTATTTAATTTTATAATACCCTCATTTGTCTTTTGTAGTGATAACTTAAATTCAAATGTTCTCTGAGAAATGTTCCAGGAGAAAAAAAAAAGTCCAATTTTTGTGCATTTGTTTTAATTTTATTTTGTGTAGTCCTCCTCCAAGAGAAAAATGCCTGGTTTTCAGCCAGATAAGCAGACCATTGTAGGAGATAGAATCCAGAATTTCTGCGCCAACTTTGGGGTTAACACAGAATAGGAAACAATTTTTCAGGAAGGATTTTGTCAGGATACCTGGTAGCATCTAAATACATGCCAGGTGGAAGATGAAGGTACAAAGTTGTTAAGCAGGTGGTGGTGATACTAAAAGAAGAGGGGAGAAATACAAAAGGAGCAAATTCTTAACTAACAAACAAAGCTAAGCTGAGATGCAGTAACTGCTGACATGGTTCTTCCTCATTATTAAAGGGCCATAGCTTGCAAAGCACAGAGCTTCCAACACAAAAGGGGTTATTTTTAAACAAACTTAGAAAATCCAGGGAGGAAAGTTAAACTATAAATGTATGGACTGATTCACTACACTGCCTTTAAATGTTGGTCACTGTGGTGCCATGTTTTTTTAAGTGGAGCTATTTCAAATTGAAATAAAGCTGTGATAGTACAGGATATGGATTGAAAAAAAAAAAATTATATGTAGTGTGAAATCTACTACTCTACAGCTTTTTAAGCACAAAAGGAAAACATTAAGAATGAAGGTTAGTTTTATGTTCTCATAAAGTATTTTTATTTTTGGGAAAAAAAAAATGGGTTTCTCTCTGAAATGTCAGTGAAAATTTTCATTTTAAAATGGAGTATTGAGATTTGGTACTCGGGATAACAATGCTACTAAGAACAATTACAGTGTCCCAGTTCAAAGCTTTGGAAAACAAGTAATTTTAAAAATTACCTTCTTGTTAGATACCTTAGATTTATTTTAATCCTTGGAAAAAATAATAGTTAAAAATAAAAATAGTAAAACAGAGTTATTTTGAGTACTGCATTTCCTTCCCTGAAGTACTGACCAGGGAAGACAGCAAAAAGGTTAGGATATCTGATCAAAAATATAATCTAATAAATATTCACTATGAAAGATCCTCCTTCCCTTTTCAGATTCTTGTCCTTACATTTGGATATTCATGCTTCTAGGAAGACACTTTAAGGGTAAAATTTTTGATTAGAATTCTGTAAAAGAAAATGGTAATTGTGGAAGGAAATATGAGGGGATTGTGGAAGGAAGTACTATTTTAGAAAGTCTTGGATTAATTTTATTTTACATTGTTAGCCAAACTGCCTCTTCACTTGTCTTTTTAAACACCATTTTGAGAAGTATTTAATTTTTTAACTTTTTTTTTAAAATCAGAAATATAAATTTGAGAGTGAAAGATCATTTCCATCCAACTTGTGTTCCGTATGAGGAATCTGCATTTGTTTCCTGTGAGCAAGTATGAATTTTCCAATTATATCTACTCAGATTCTGAACATAACGACACCGTGTCAGCAGCCTTGCAAGAGATCACATGTTTTTTCCAAGATCTGGTGATGGAAAATCTGGAAGGCAATATTTCTTGTCTCTCAGAAGGCTGTTTATTCTCCAAAATACTCAGTTATTTAGTCTCATAGCAATTATCCTTTCCTAATTTGAAGAACATTCAACCAGGAGGTAAAGCATTGAGTTGTAATGAATCATTTGTTTCTTTCATGGGGATTAAGGCATCACAGAGCAAAGAAAAAGTTGCATAATTTATTTTTTTTTAAGCAAAAAGAGGAAAGTGACAAAGGAATGAGGAATTTTTTAATTTTTTTTTTGCTGTTTGTTTGGTTTTGGATTTCCTTTTTTCAAAACTCCATTTCAGGCACTGCCAGTGCTACCAGCAGAGCCCGCTATGGGACCACTCAAATCTGGAGGAGAAAGGTGGACATTGACAGCCAGGTTTCTAAATTTTTGCCATTTTCATAAATCACCGGAATTAGAGTCCACAAAGAGCCACCACCCATCAGGCCCAGGCACCTACTTAACCATGGAAGACGAGACACCCAGCAAATTCACCTTGAGCAGATCAGAGGTAGCACCAGGTCCACCTAAGAACATCCTTCCTCACTTATTGCAATGACTTTTGCCCAAGTATAGAGTTAAACTTCCCAGCTGGTCTAGGAGATGAGGCGTCAGATGGGTGTAATGTGTTCAGCAGTGAAGGGACAGGGAGTATTTACATTGATTGTTAAGCAACAACACTACGTGCTGTGGGCAAGAAGGACACAATGCCAGCTCTGGAAATTTCGCAACTGTTGTTTCTTTTCCTCAAGACTTTGTAATTGAGGCTTGTGGGGTTAATAAACAACAACCAACCATCACCAAAGTAACACTTAGGAGAGAAGAAGAGGACTAGAACATTTTGGACTGCTTAGGGTTGTTATTCTCTTAATACTCCAGTAAGAAAGTGAGAGGTCTTTTGTGTCTTTTCTAGTCCAACAGCACATCTCTAAATAAATCCCAGAGGAGACACGTTTTTGAATGCTGAGATGAAAGTAGAGGCTGAAGCAGGCAGGGCAAAAGGTGGTTTTGGCTAAACCTGAGCAGCTGTCTTTTGTGTGTCCAAAACCACACTTTGTCTTTATACCTCAGGTCTCATTGCAGTAGGAGCAGTGTTGTGCAGAATGGAGCTGTGCACGGCATGGTGCAGCCCTGTGCAGGTGACCTGAGGAAGGTAGCTGAGAGGAGACCGAATGAGGGAAAGCACAAAGGCAGAACTGAGAGCCAACCATAGTCACAGCAAAGAGAGGCCATGGCAGAAGAGCAGTTCCTGCTGGTCCAGATGAGCAGTGCGCAGACTGCACCTGGAGTGATGTAGGTTAATGCTGAGTTAGCAGCTCAAACTCTGGTCTACAGCTGTGGACCCCATATCCTAGCTAAGGATGCACAATAAGATTTATCTCTGAGGTAGATGGACATTTTAATTACCTCCATGCAGAGTCCTGGAATGAACTACTTGCCTTATCTCAAGACTGAAGGAAAACCAAGAGAAAGTTTTTCATGCTGGCTGCTGGCTGTGGCAGCTGAAGCAATAAATACATGCTGACACAAGCCTACCCCAGCCAGGCTTACACACGCATAAATAGTAGTCCAGGCTGTGGTTGCTTAATAACCTAAATAAGTGGCTAATTACTTTCTGAGCTAATTCAGAGCACATAGGCACTGTGTAACCAGCTTGGTAAAAATAGGGTTAGTGCGTTCAAAACCAGGTCAAACACAGAGCAATGCAAAAGAAATGGTCAGCAGAAGGGTGAGTGACATGTGTATCAGGCTCTGCCGTTTGCTCATGGGTAGTCACTCTCACGAGGGCACAAAATCACTCCAATTGGACATTGAAACACTCAAGGAATGGGGAAACTGGGTAGTAGTGCTAAAGAAGCTAAATTTAAAAATCAGAGCACTGCTGAATACAGCTGATGCTGCCCCACGCTCCTGACAAATTTCCTTCTAAATAATGCTGAAAGTCCAGCCAGACCAGGGTTTTGTGTAGGTGAAATGTTTCTCACCGCTATTCAAAAAGCACAAACCACAGCCAGACGGTTAAATTATACTTTCCTGTGTCCAAAAGCTAGAGTCATGAGCACAGGAGGGATCTGTGTGCTGAAGTTTAGTGTGCAGAAGTCAATTGTTGAAAGTAAAACAACTCATCTGGGCCACTGGAAAGTCAAGTATTCTTTCCCCATATAAATAACCACTTCTTCTTGTTGAGGCTACTTTGAGCTGCCTCTGGAAGGCAAGGGCAACGTGGTACAACCGCAGCGAGGACACTGAAAACGAGAGGCAAGAGGGAAAAGGAGGAAGAGAGAATATTTGAGGGGAGTGTACTTAACGTGCCCAATTCACTGCTGCTGAATGACATGAGGAGAATCACAATGGCATTATTTTATTGGTTTTTTTTTAAGGTAAATTACTGTCTTAGCCTATATGCATGAAAATGTCATATATTGGAATATTGTTGCTATAATGCAACTTTAATACGATGCGTATGCTATGTCTGTCTAATATTTTCCAAACTGTACAAATCTCTGCAAATTAGCTGTAAGACACTGACAAAATGCTTCTGTGGTTGCAAATTGAAATTTTTGGAATTTTTGCTTTGCAGGAAATGTGACTTTTTATTCCACCCAAGACCAACCAAAAAAAAAAAAAAAAAATCCAATTCTGAAATATCTCTCTCCCACAAATCCTTGGGGATTTCAGTTCAACAGAGAAGCTATGGGGAAGATTCACCATTGTACGATTTTGCAATTATTTGGAGTTTGCAGATGTCTCAAAAAAACAGGTCATTCTAGAGCTGGACTATTTATGCCCTGGATTTATAGACACTTCCACTGACTTAGTTGTCTTTTATCAGCCTTCGGATTTTTTTGTTTTTATTTTCCTGATAATAGCCAGCACCATAAATGGGTGTCTATAGTTCTGAAAGTAATAAAATGTTATAGTGTAGTCCAAGAGATAGGGAGGCAAATGTGTTAGTAGGTAAACACTTGTATAACATGACATCTCATATGCATGTGTGCTATAATTTTAAGGGATACTTCACTGCTTTTACTTCTATCTGATGAGCACAGGGGTCAATGCTTTTGTTGTTTAACACCACAAACCGTTATCTAACCCTCTGCATCTTTCCAAAGTAATATCTTTTTTCTGGTTAAAGCTCACTTCCCTTCTCAACTCTTCTGATCAGAAGCTAGATAAATGCAACTTGCCTATGGTCTGGTAGTGAATCTGCAGCACAGATAGTTAGGGTAAAGTGCCTCCTGCCACCAGACCTGCTCAATCCTCATGGACTTGCTCCTCCTTACACACACACGCACACACACACATGTTTTTTTGGGTGCAAAGGACTGGTGCAGGGCCAGGGCGGGAAGGTAGGAAGTGAAAGCAGGCAGCATGGCTGCATTGCCCACAGACAAGGACAATGTAGGGGAAGGATAAAGCTCCCGACTTGTCCTCCTTTCTTTCTTTCCTGATGAAATGACACTCAGTTGTTGGAACTTCTTTCTGGAAAAAGGTCTCCACCATTTTTACTCCACAGAAGACAATATTACCAATGCTCTGTATTTTCCACTTCTCTGTGCATGTTTTTTTCTAATGGCCAGTTGCTTGTCAGCCATGGAAGTCCCTCTGATGCCAGTGGGTTCCCTTGACACATTCCATGGAGTCCCTGCGACTCTCCGGCTGCTGACCATGGCAGAGCTATGCCAACGTACCCTGGGGCAGGAGGAAAAGAATGGAATAGTCTCCAGCTGCGCAGGATGGCCCTAAATAGGAGACATTTTTGTTTTCTCATGCCTGCCAAATGCAGGTCCAGCAGAGCCGTGCTCCTGGCTGTAGCATGGCCCTGCCTTGCCAGAACAGATACTTGCTTGGCATTGCAAAACCCAGAAGAGGTTACCCGGTCAAGGTGGCTGTGTCTGGAGCAGTCTAAACAAATTCTGCATTTCTGGGAACTATCACTCCGTTGGTCAGAGTGCTGGTCGTGTGGCTACTGGCATACCAACTCTACAAGCACAGAAAAAAGTGTCAGGACTATTTTAATAAAAGATTCCAATGGGAGTCAAAAGCATGTTGATGATTTCTTTCATGTGTTAATGCCATTAGCTACCTCAGGCATTAAGCGTGGGGAGTACCAGTAACTGACAGTGCACTGAGTGGGGAATGAATCATTTTATTTTTTTTAAATAACTTTGTTGTTCTCATGAAATTTGGCCTCAGCAGCATTGTCAGGTTTCAATTAGTGTTGGTAACTCTGGTTCAGAAAAAAAAAATAAATAAAAAAAAATTAAACTTGATCCATGATGTGTTACTAGAAATTTGACAAAGAGTGCCTTCCAACCCGCTTTAAAGTGGTCTGTGTTGTGAAGAGCATTAAGAAAAAAAAAAACTCATGGCAGGGGCACTGCTGTTGTGCCCTCCTTTTTCATGGAGGATGTAAGTAGAGAAAGTTGCCATACATTTCTCCATGGCTGGCCCATCCATCTGGTAGGCATCTCTTAGGTCAAAATGCTTAAGTTTTGTACAAATTCAGGTTTTGTGCAGCTTTCTTAACAAAAACCATTAATAGGCAGATTCATAGTGTAAAGCACATCACTGCTGGAGATGGGAACTTTTGAAAGCAAGAGGAACAAATACAGGAGCAACTTTACAACTGGAGCAACATTTTCTTTTGTGTTGAACCTGGCCAGCTTCATGCTACATTTATATTTGAAATGTAGAGCACAAACAAGCATCAAGGGCTATGGAGAACAAAGGATAAAACCCCAAAGTTCAGACTCTCTGGTCTAAAAGTAAGATCTTCAAAACCCTGCTTAACATTATCCTCCCCAAACTTCCATGTGCCTGTCCAGATCCAGAGGGAAGTCAGCCCTAGTGAGGACCTACGCGTCACCTATCCCAGCTGTGTGTTTCTGCTCCCTCCCTACCATGAGCCCAGCCAGGGATCCAAGCTGGCTGGAAACTTACTGTTTTTCTTTGTTGGTCTTTACCTAGCTCAGGCCCAAAAGCTGGCTCCCTTCCCAGATGAGCTGGGGAAGGGTAAAGCAGCAGCAGCGCTGACTAAGCTTGGCTTTGGCTTCCAGGTAACTGATCTTTCCCCTCTGCCAGAAATGTGGCAGCCATCATGGCCTTGAGCTCTGCATTGCCTAATTTATTTTTCTGAACAGACCTCGAAGTATCAATCAGTTCCCCAGGGAGTGAAAAGCATCTCAAGAGAAATATGAAATCTCCTTGAATAAGTCTTAATGGACAGATTCCTGTTATGGACGTAATTATTGAGACGTTTAGTAGACAAAGGAGTAATGTTATTAGTTGAGCATGCAGAGCTGACCCTCTTTAATCTCTATTTAAAGTCTGGGGACCTGTGTCAGAGCTTTAGAGACTGCAGGGCAGCTTACACCTAAAAATGAGTGAAAAACAGAGCTTTGAAAGGTAAAACCCAGAGTCTCTAAGCTATGTACAAAAGGGAGAAAGACCACGGCACCACAGATATGCTGAAACACAACAGTCTCTTTGCTTAAGTCAGTAAAGGCTGCAGGAACCTTCCTGAGAAGTTAGAGGATATTCCATTAGTATTCCTGGACTTCTCTGCTGAGGCTGCCAGGGGATGTGCCAATTAATTTTAATGCTAAGTGAGTTTTAGCAAGTGGCCATTTAAACAGTTAGGCAGTGACCACCAAATAACTACATGTATTCCTCCCATTGCAGACATGAATGTACAAGCTGTTGATTAAATGAAATGGCTTTTGGCATGAACAAACCCGATGTGAACAGCACACACGTGCATATATATATGCATCTTTACTTTTCTTTTTTCCTGAATGATGAAATACAATAAAGTCTTCAGATAAAATGCCGTTACCTGCAGTGAAATTGTCATTAGAGGTGGAGATGAAACTTTGAGGACTGGGTATACAAATAGTACACATCTTTGAAGATGTTGACAGCACTTTGTGTGACTAACAGTCACAAATTCACCTTTGCTGTGTGCTAAGTCAGTCACTTCACCAATGAGTTCTCAGCTGTTGCAGGAAGAAGAGCAGGAGAACTGATCTGAAGCGTTAAAAAGTTCTTAATATGCACAAGGAGGAGAAGGGGCAAAATGGACTACAGAACCTGTTTGACCTGGTAGGACAATGCATTGTGCCTTGAAATTATTAAATCTTGTTCTCACTCCTCCTCACTTGTAGCTCATGTCTAGACCAAACTTTGAATTTGAGATACTTTTACCACAGCATCTGGTTGCTTGGAAACTTCATTGGCCATCTTGATCACTGGCTTTTTATGTCTGAAATGTGGTCACTGGATCAGCTGCTGCAGCTCTCAGTTGCTTTGCTCATCTGCATTATGCTTTCTCTTGACTCATAAAAATCCTGGCTCATTAAGCAAGCTTCTGATGGTTTGACTATGTTGTCTACCCATTGCATACATATGTTTAGATCCATTTTCATCTACATTCACATACAGCTAGAGCACAGCATTTGCTTTGTAGTTCTGGCATAATAGCCACAAGCCCTCTGATGCATTATGAAATCATGTTTGCAGCCCTTTCTTTTCCCTGATGAATTACAGCGTAATCAGAC
>VWZY01008751.1:420801-546387 GCA_013399075.1 Chloroceryle aenea | reverse complement strand
AAAAAGAAAAAAAGAAAAAAAAGAAATCTAATACATAATAAAAATAAATCCCAACTACAAAGATGCAAAATACTTAGAAGTCAGGACACATTTCTTCTGAAATAAAACCCCATGAGTGGCAGTGCTGGCATAAATTTGAGGTTACCTGTTATCAACCTTTTTTTCTTCTTGTACAAAACAATTCCATTTGACTTCAGATTGATGAATGAAGGAACTGAGCTATTGAAAGGACAAGGAATGAACCACTGTAATAAGGTCAGAAACACTGTGACAGAAAAAATATAAGTTAACTAATGATCAGTAACTACTGTATTAGGAAAAGAATTTAAAAGCCCCAACAACCTAATCAGGTTCTCCCTTCCCTTGATGTAATCAATATGTATCAGTTTTAAAACTGTTTATATGAAGGTACCTTTTGAACATTAGCATTTTTCTTTCTGCCTCTGTTCATAACCATGCTGGTGTGAAGAGCTCAAGACTCTCAGGGCAAGAGGAAGTTGTCAGCTCGCTGACAGATAGCTGAGGGCATAAGGGGGAAGCAAAAGGAGGGGCTCACTCTGCCAGACAGGTCCCTTCTCAAGAAAAAAAAAAATCAAGACAAAACCAGGCAGGATAAGCCATCAAAGCTTTCTTCTTATCTAGAGAGAAGATCATTGGGAAACTCATGAGACCAAGTTGGTCAGGGAGTCTGCCAGCCCACATGCTTCAGAGGAATCCTTAGGAAGGAACTGAATATGAAATTTCAGGATTTGTTATCTTCTACAAACTACCACAAAGAGAGATGTTAACAGAATTTCATGTAAAACCATATGTCTGAGTAAAACATTTCACTTTTATTTAGGTGGGTTTTTTCTCCCTGTTCTGGCAGATAAGAGAATGAATCACTGGAGTTTTTGTACTCTCCATTTCTAAACAGTGAGAAGGGAGAGCTGGTTATTTCTGGTAGGATTAGCGTTTGTAGTGGTTTCACTCTGCATATTCCCCTTCTGCAAAATCAGCTGCTCTTTGCCAGAGCTCAGAAAACACAACTGTCTCACCTAAAAGAGGACTGACCAACTTCTAAGAATTACTGGACCTTCTCTACCAGCTGACAGCTGGGATCAAGGGGACAAAATGCAGCCTCCTTTTTGTGCTACTTCCCAACAAATTATAGACATTGCCACTCAGACCACATCTGCAGTGAAAAAAAAATCCATAAGGTTATCTTTGAATTCTCCAGAAAAAAAAACACACATCTTCGGCTTGGATTTTACCACCAATACCACTGACTTGTGTGAAAAGCCAACCTTTGACATGTAGAGCGTCACTGTGGCTGGTATAGCTTTCCCTAATAACATGTTCCGGTGCTTAAGCAGTATGAATGGCATGTGTTTTTTTATGTTTTCGACAAGGGGTGTTTTTGTGTCAGGGATTAAATGAGAACTTTTCAAAGTACTGGTTACCAGCACACAACCTTGCTTGAGATATTATCCAAGACTGAAGCAAAGGAAAGTCTGCTGCCTGATTGCAGTGGCTTCAAATCAGAACCTTGCTCTTTGTCCCTCTTCTGTTCCCTAGAAACATGTAGAAATAGAGGAAAATCTGAAGAAATGAAATTAAATAGAAACATAAATCAAAAGAAATAAAATAAAGTAATAATAATTAAAAAAAAAAAAGAATACAGGTGTATTCCATTAACATTGAGCTGCTTGTATTGTGAAAACGAAGGGCAAAATCATTACCTTAACTTGGCCCTTGGCAGGCTGCTGTGCCCTAATGAGGATAACAGGAGTGCACTTTATTCTTAAAATAATGGTGAAATTATGTGCATGACTCTGTTAGCTACTTGCAAAATCTAAACATTCGAACTGTATATAATTTCATGTTGCTCTGCTTAAAATGGATCCTATTCTCACTGAAATCAAGGATCTCATTCCTATTAGCTTTAGAAAGAGTGGCTTCAGACTGCTTTTCAGATGTCCGGAGCAAATATTTGGGGGGGTTGTGTCTGTAAATTGGTGTGTCTCTATGCTGTGAATAGAGAAAACAAGATCTCGGGAGTCTCTGAGGTGAGATGGCAGAAATACACGCCAATTGCAAAGAGCTTTCCCCTCAACCATGTAGAATCCCCTCAACCATCTAGACCAGAGCTGATGAGGAGAACATGCCTCCATCATAAAGGAGAAGTCACAGTTTACAGAATCACAGAAACATAAAATGGTAGGGGTTGGAAGGGACTTCTGGATAGCCAACTCCCCTGCTAAAGCAGGTTCACCTAGATCAGGTTACACAGGAACACTTCCAGGAAGGTTTTGAAATTCTCCAGAGGAGACCTCACAGACTCTCTGGGCACCCTCAAAGGAAACAAGTTTTTCCTCATGTTCAGACAGAGCTTCCAGTGCTCAAGTTTGTACCTGCTGCCCCTTGTCCTGTTGCTGGGCACCACTGAGGAGAGTCTCAACCCATCCTCATGACACTCACCCTTTAGATATTTATAGACATTGATACGATTCCCTCTCAGTCTTCTCTTCTCCAAGCTAAATGGGCCCAGGTCCCTCAGCCTTTCCTCGTAAGAAAGATGCTCTAGTCCCCTTATCACCTTTGTAGCCTTCTGCTGGACTCTGTCCAATACTTCCTTGTCTCTCTTGAACTGGACACAGTACTGCAGATATGGCCTCACTAGGGCAGAGTAGAGACAGAGAAGAACGTCCCTTGACCTGCTGGCCATACTCTTCTTAAAACTGTACCCCAGGATACCATTGGTCTTCTTGACCACAAGGACACATTGTCCCATGGATAACTTGTCCACTAGGACTCCCAGGTCCATTCTCCACAGACCTGCTTTCCAGCAGATTAGACCCTGACCTGTACTGACACATGGGATTATTCTTCTCTAGGTGCAGGACCCTACACTTGCCCTTGTTGAACTTCATTACATTCCCCTCCGCCCAGCTCTCCAGCCTGTCCAGGTCATGCCGGTGTGTCAGCCACTCCCTTCAGTTTTGTACCATCAGCAGACTTCTGAGGGTACACTCTATCCCTTCATCCAGGTCATTGATGAATATGATGGAAAAGACTGGATCCAGTATTAACCCCTGGGCAACACCTCTAGACTCTATACCACTGATCACAGCCCTCTGAGCTCTATCACTTAGCCAGTGATCAATCCACCTCACTGTCCACTCATCTAACCCACACTTCCTAAGTTTACATAGGAGGATATTATGGGAGAGCTTAGGAAGATCCTAGGGAGATCCCTAGGGAAAAAGAGTTATCAAAAGTTTAGCATTTTTTGATGAAATCACGTGTATCTACTGAAAGACCAACCATAAGCTCAGTGTTAAAATGGTTGTCCTGTAGGGGCTATATAAGGGCTTTTTCATGTAATCATCCTGTGACTGCTTAAGATTTTGCTGATAACAGGGAATTTCCCTTCTTTCTATGGACTACACATTTTGCCAAATGCAGCAGGAATTTACCTGGGAAGGCAGGGAGGGGATGAAGTTCACTTACACAGAAGATGACACAAAACCCACTTTACCACTCCCAGAGAAGGCATCAGTGTTATTTCCTTATTCTGACTGTTAGGAATTCACATCCTCATTTTATCTATAGACACTTTCAGATCTCTTGCACACACACATGGAGCATACCTCCCTCCCATTCTCCTTTTGAGTTTATAGTCCACAGGTGCACTGCTGTCACTGGGACACTTTAGCTTAGGAATCAGTACATTTCTATTCAAAGCTGAGGACGGGAATCCCTGGGAGACAAAAAAAGGCAATGGTCAGGTCCTGCCTTTGTGACAAGCTCTTGGATGACCCCCAGAAAGTTACTTGTGAACCTTGGCTATTCCTACCTATAAAATAAAGAAGATATTACTTCTTTTCCCTTACTTCATTTATGTAAACTGAAAAAATCTTGAGCTTAGGCATCTCCTTGTATATGCCTTAGTGCTATGAAGCTGTTTGCACTCTCTTTGGAGCCAGAGATCTGCTACAACCTCCTTTGACAACCCATGCCAGGATTGCTTAGAATTTTACACATAGGGTCCATGTCATATAAAGTGCAGGGCAGCTGACACAATCTGTACTTGCCCCACTCAAAGGTTTTAGGGGGATTTTTGTTCACACAGAGGGTATGACTCCCTTGCAGTGGGTACAAGAACCTGGCTCTCATGTGACAGTCTTCATTACTGCTTATAGGTAGTTCTCCAACTGCATCTCCTAACTGAAGAAAGATGGCTTGGCTGAAGCCTGGAATGACTCAGGTCAGTGTTATGTCAGAACACAGCACTTGCCTCAAAAGTTCTCTTACTCTCTACATGCAGCTGTGCTTAAGCCTGGCAGTGTGTTGCTTAAAAAATGTCTCTTTATGACTCAAAGGTGAATAGCATAGGTCATTTCTATGTATCTTACTTACTATTTCAGATACCTTTCATTGTCAATACTAAATCCCTTCAGTATGGCCAAGGGCACTTCCCACTGGTCAAATTAATACTGAGCTAACAGGACAAAAGCAAGGCAGAAGTAGATGTGTGATTTTGTTATCCTAGTGGCTGTAGTAGTCAGATGGAACAAATCTTTCTTGGGTTCTGGTCCTTGCTTTCAGGCTTTTGTAGTTTATCCAGTACCTCTAATTCACCCAGTTGATGCAGAATAGAAAAATCACACCAGTTCAATACCTAGATCCACTTGGAATAAGTACTGAGGCTCACCTGTAGCTGCTATGGAGTGGAAACCTCTTCTCCTTCTTCCTTCTTCCTGCAAGTCTGGTGTTGTAGCTCACCCTCAATGCCTTGCATGTATAAAGCCCGATCTCCTTCAGTACCTGGATGGTTGTATAAGATAAGGGGAATAATTACATACTGCATGCTTGTAACTCTTTTCATGGACAGCTTACAAAACTCTTTAAAAACATCCATCCATTCTCATAACATGCCTGGGAGGTAGACAAGGTTTATTATGCACACAAGCCATTATTTATTGTGAACCAAGAGACAGTACTCTATTGCTAGTACACCAAAGATATATGACTTGCCCAGGCAGAGCCTGGAAGGGAACTTAGGGTTGCTCTAACCCATGTGTTTCAATCCTTAGGCCAAAGCAGTGTTTTCAAAGTTATTTAACCTGGCAAAAGTTAAAGAGCTGGCTTATGCCACTGTGATGAATCTTGGACACTCAGTTTACAACAGTGTGGACAATCATGGAAAAAGAGCCTTGAGAAGGGCTGATAAGGCTGTCAGTGCTCTCCAGTGCGGGTGTGTGGTTTGGCTCCTGCCTGTCCTGGAGATGAGCACTGCTTCTAGACTGTGTGATGAGTCAAGGTATTGTGGCTGAGACTGCAAGCATTGGCTCTGTCACCGAGCAGACAGACAGACATTCAAAGAAACCACAGCCCTCTGGTTTCTTTGCCCTTGTTTGCTTAATCAAATTTGGGTTGTGTGCACGCATACACATTTTTTCACCCACAGCACAAACAAATACTGCTCAACACCTGAGGGTGGCTGGCTCTCAGAAGTGCCTCTGGAAAGATGACTCAGAGGAGGAGTAGCGGGAGGCTCCTATGGCATTGGTCCTAACGCGGGAAAGAGCATTCCCTCTTACTGTAAGTGATCTAATTATGTTACTGTAAATCTAACTCTCACATTTTCGGCTACCTCCGCATCAGCTCTCAGCCTGCACTTATGTAATTGTGGAAAACTTTCTACGAAGCAGAAGATTCCTGCTGCATGCCACATTGTTTGCAGAAGATTTGTATGTGAGTGTGGGCAAGGAAGGGAAACTTCAGTGCAGGAGACTGAAAGTGATACCTTTTCTAAAGGTCATGAGTAACCGAATTTGTACATTAAATTGCACTGTGGGCCTATAACAACTGCAAAGAAAATGAGCAGTCTAAGAAAGGTGTGTTGGTTTCTTTGGTGGTGTAAATCCCATTTAGACAAATAGGCCAAGTTTTTTATCTTTAATGTTTCAATTAAGCACAATATCCCCTTTTACTTCTTGTCCTCAATCTCACCTATTGCTATTGATCTTATCATTAGAGTCCTGGCTAAATTTCAGGGATCCTCTACCTGTATCCCCTATGGGTGCCCCCCAAAAGTCAGCTCATCTCATGTATCCTTTTTAACATGACAAAAGGATCCAGGACTTAGGTCAGGAGTATCTGATAAAAGAGGATCCAGGCTGATGAGCTGGGAGCAGTAAGCACTTAGGGAATGAAAAGTACTTCACAACTCTTGTCAGTTATTGCTGCTCTAGTGATCTGGGTCAGGTCTCATTAAGTGGGCACCTACAGAAGCAACTCTTCCATTGAGGCCTAATGAGAGAAAGGGTAATCACTCTGGTTGGATACAGGGGGAAAGGAGGAGAGCTCTGCCTGCAAGCCCTGCTTTCACTGGAGCTCAGAGGCATCACTGGGAAATGAAGCAGTGTCATGGCTGGATGCAGCTCTGTGTCCCAGCACTTGCCAGAGCAGCCAAGGAGAGTCTCAGAGAGGCAGGATTACCAAGGACACAGTGAGAGCAACACTGTGAGCGTGTCCTGAGAAAATCTGAGCGAGTGCCTGGGGCAAAACACTGACTGAAAAAAAAAACAAAACCTGAATGGCAAGAGAAGACTCTGGGCATGTCTACACAGCCTGATGCCCCTGGCTGGTGCCATTCCACCTGCGCACGGAGCCAGCTCAGGAGGAGAGCCTGAGCTCATCTGTGCCACCCCTCAGAAGATGCTATTGCACTCATCTGGCTGGGGTCCAGCTGCCTTGGAGCCTGTGCGGAGCAGCCTGTCTGCATCTGATCGAATGCATGTCTACACAGCCTCTGAGATGCTTTCTTTTGTTTAGTTATTATTTTTACTTTAATCCCTGCAAAAAGCACATTCCTTTTAAGGAAGCAGAGAAATAGGTAGAACACCTCAAGCAATTGACACCACCATCTTCTGCCTTTAACTGTGGCAGCCCACTGGGGCTGTTCATTTGACAGAGATGGTTGAGTCAGAAGAGAATGTTATTCGAAAAATACAGTTTCTAGAAGAGCCCAGAACTTGATCTGTTGTCTAGGAATCCAAATGGCAACAGGCCACATAATAAAGGGAGGGGAAGGGTCACTCTGGCCCATTCTTTTAAATCAAAAGCAAGCAAAGCAAGCAAAGAAAAAAAAAAAAGATTGCAGAAGGTCAACTGAGGAACTAATACCGAGTCCAGGAAATTGTCAGACAAAGCAACTGCAATTTATATGGACCCCTTGCTGCTTGCTAAGACTTCGTCTCTACACTTACACCTCTGAACAATGTTCACATTCAGAATCTAGCCAAACTAAAGAGGGGTGAAAAAATTATTTTCTGAGGTCAGCATGAAATGTAAGTATAAACAAGGAATTTGTACCGATGCCCTGCCACAGGAAGAGGGAATATGAGGATGTAGTGACAGCACGATCAAAAAGGTGCTGAAAGCAACCTGAAAGGGCCAAGGACAGTGTGCTGAAGGTTTGAGTAAAACTTTCTTCCTGTAGTTTTTATTGTCACTATCAATACCTGATAGAGCATCACATTAAGCTCTTTAAAAAGCATAACACAGTTAATAGTATAAAGAAGTGAGTGTTCTGTAACTACCATGTTAGATTATTTCATTCTGTGAACACTCCTAAAAAGGACATGCACACATAAACTTTATATAAATTGACATATTGAATTTGTATGTACACATAGATGTACAAATTCATCCATCAATGCACACACACTTTGGATTTGATCTGTTTTTTTTATTGTACACACTTGCAAATGAAATGCCAAATGGTACAGATGTAATCAGATGTAATCAGAGCCCAGTTCTGCTTCAGTTGAGTTGAATTATAATGTTCTCATTTTTTGTCTTCCTAACCTTTAAGGACTAATGCTCAAGATACCTTATACTGGCTGAAGATCTAGTGTTACTGCCTTAAGAAAGAATAATACTTTGCTGATCACACTCAAGATCTACTGCTCTTCTTTTCCAAGTTACATACGACAGTATTCACCACCTCTGCATCTGCAAATGATGCAGCCTGGGTAGGTCTGAAGAAGTGGGTATGTTTGATGTTTTCTGATGTTATTTCCTCCCACACCAAAATCCCGTCTCTCAATGTCAGGTGAGTAACTGGAAATCTCATCCTTTCTTATTTAGTTTCTGGGCTTTACAGCTGCAGACGTGTCTTCAGAAATATGCAACCAAAACACTGAAAAGTCCAAAGACAATAAAAAAGGACCTGACATTCATCATTTTTGTAGGTCCCTGAAGCTTTTAAGCCATTCCTGTGATTTTGTGGGACTAAATTGGGAGGCCTGGAAGTTGTTGACTTGTACTGGGCAAGCAGGAGTGGTGATAAGAAAGCCCATTCCTTATGGTGATGGCACCTCCTCTCTCAGTGTTGGATGTGTCTGTTCTGCCCACAAGGTGCTGGCGGTACGTCTTTACCAAGGCCAAGTTTCTAGATTCCTCTGAGTCATTCTACTCTCTTATTAAAGGGGAAGATATTTTTAGAAATGTAGCCGGATCAAACAAATAGTGCTACTGTTTGTTTTATATCCACTGTATGCTCCAACATCTTTGATCCCTTAGTTTTTCAACACCATTTTAGATGTGCAAATGTGGTGTGAATTAGCACACAGTTCTGGATTATTTAGCTGGTCAAGGTATAGAGTATAGCTAGAAAAGCATAAATATAAGGCAGTCTCTGTAAGGTGTTATTTCAGAGTTAAGCAAAGATAACAAACTGAGTGTTTAATCCTTCTATTAATTTGTGACAGACCTACGTGCTGTGTGTGATTTATCAGACTTGGTACATCAAATGATTAAAATAAAATGAGCACATTAACAGAACACAAGTGAGACAAAATATTTCATTATCACCTTAGAAAAATTAGACCTGGTATAACTAAGCACATTCTGCTTGAACTGGGATGAACTTAAAGATTAGTTTCATTTTCTAGCTGGAGCAGGGCCACATTTAACAACATTGCTCAGAATGTGTTAAGATCTACTACTTATCTTCATTTCAGAGTTAGCAAGCATGAAATCTGTAACTGGTTAAAAATTTGTACAAGAATACTATGACAAATCACAATCAGTTGTCACATTTTCCTGGTTTATGCCTTCATTGTTCTCTATCTGTGAACATTTATTCAAGCCAAGTGTCGTTTCTGTGAATGTTGATTTTCATTTGACCAAGAAAATTGCTTGGATGAAATTACCATCTAAGCACTTGTTGCAAAGATTGATGGATAAAATGCATCTCCAATGTATTCACAACTATAATACTTCCCTAACTAATGCTGTGAAAGCACAAGAAGTTTCCATTTCCAAAGGAGTTCTAGGAAGTGAACATTTTCTTCGCTCTGAATCAGAATGAAAATACAAAATCAATTAATTGCCATGACTAAAAAAGATCCTAGTATCACAGTACTTTTTTTCCTGTGATAGAAAGTAAATTACAGTTTGAAACTAAAAGTAGCTTTGAAAAAGCACCTCCTCCTCCTTAGCTTCCATTCCAAAAATGTCGAAATGGAATATTTTGACCTTCTCACAATACTTCTTCCCAATTTTTTCCCCAAAACAAAAGGTTGTGAAAATCAACATGCCTCAGAGAACAGTTTTGGTTTAACAAAATGGCATTTTCTGATGGAAAAAAAAGCATTCCATTGGAAAAAATTTTAACCAGCTCTAGCAATAACCCTGGATTTCACACTCTGGGCTAAATTTGCAACCCCTCACCCTCTGAAATTAACTGGAACATTTGAGAAGTAGCTAACTAATCAGGGAAAAGAGGCACTCTCCCAGCATGGTTTGGAGACTACAGGGGTCCTACTGGAATGATCCAAACAGGCAGGCTGCTATACGGGTTCCCATGATGTCTGCTCCCACCAGCCCAATTACAGGATCAGACTTTTTTTTAATTATTATTATTATTTTTTCCTGAGGAAATAGCTTCATTTTGTTTTGTTTCTTGCTGTTCTTGGCATGAAATTCATGTTTTATTGGTATGAAATACAAGTCTGTTTTGACACTTGCAGAGACAACACAGACAGAGGGAAACATCTTTCTAACTATAAACTGACTTTTGTATGCCTTGTAAATAGTTTTTTATTGCTCATGTAGTATACAAGAAAAAAAAAAAAAAGAAAATTTGTTACAAACATAGATAAGTTATCTATGTCTTGCTGTGTACTTTCCTCTTTCTTTCAAAACAGGAACCTGGTTCACCGAGAACATCTGATCCTTTCGTGTACTTGAGCACATGAAGCAATAAGCAAATTCCTGAAATATGAACACAGCTGCAGTGCATAGGTGTGAAGATTTGCCTCCCATTAGGCAAGGTAAGAAGTTACTTCTCCTGAAGACTGCTGTAGAGACAAGATGGTCTTGGTGTCTCTCGCCTGAAGTGGCTCAGAACTCTTGGACTAATAAGAAGAGTCTGGAGGTTTTGTCTGTGCTGTTTGAAAGCCATTGGCCCTACTTTAAGTTACTTTTGATCTATTATAAGAGCTAAAATGTACAGGGCTGAAGCCAGCACATTTTTGTCTTGGAAGAGACACAGATCTCTTATCTGCACGTTGCTCCCATATCTAGTACTGCATACATGCAACTTTCATCCTATAAGCACTTGAGGCTAAAGCAGGCAGGAAATAACGCTGTCTCACTCTCAAAACTTTTTGAAGACTTTTTTTTTTTCAATAAATCTGTACCTCATTAAGATGAATCAAAAGCCTTTAAGCCCCTTTCTCACACTGACACAGAGAAGACTTAGCACCCAAGATGCAGGACATGTAAAAACCTCAAGAAGGACCAAACAGCTACGTTTGTACCCAAGAGTGGAGCAGTGCTGGGGTATTCTCCAGTTCTGTGGCAGCCTCTTGGCTAAGACTACTCTGTTGCATGCTCCCATGCCCTGGACCATGGCCTGAGACACTTGGGCTATGACCCATGCTGAGTCCTGAGCCATGACAGCAGGCCTGGGCTAACATTCTACCAGGGGCCTTTCTAACACTTTAATAGCATGACCATGTCCCAGCGCCCAAGTCCACAGCACTGATGGTCTATATTGGATATGCCTATGGAGTGGCTCTAAAATGTCCCACCTAAGCACTCTGTCTCCAGGCTCTTAGTGCTTCTGCTTTAAGTTGTATTTCAGGACTGTTGATACCACTTCCGATCCAGAGTTATGACACGGGATGACATTTTGTGCTATGTCATGTTGAGGGCTCCACATGCAGACAGTTATCATCATTTAGAATAATGGAAGGCAGAATTTTGCCTAGGCAATGCAAAATCTTGTATGGGCAATGTCAGCTCAGGTCAGCCAGGTGAGTACCAGCTCTGCTGAGTCCAGGTAGCTTACAGCAGCATAATTTAAGTATCACTGCAGTGCACTCACTTGCCCTTTAGGTTATGGGAGAGCTTTTTAATTTGGTATATAGCTGCTCTAGATATTTGTGACAAGTAGTCATTAGAGACAAGATTTTAAGAGTATTTTTTCCAAGCTGGGACTCTGGAAATACTCATTTAATTGTGAAACTCAAAGGTAAGCTTACAAAACTTCACACTTCACCCACACATCACGGATTTACCTTCCTCAGGCTTTTCTGCTTCTCTTTCAAAACTTAATTGTTACATCTTCCTGTACATTTTATTACTTTCTTCACAACTATAGTGAATAGCCTCAAGCATCTTTCCTATCTACCAGCCCTTTCTCTAAATCTTTGACATTCATTCAGAATCGTGACTGTAACCTTTCTTCTGAAGCTGTGTGACCTGGTTGGCTCTTTACTGTTAAATATTTCACTTAGAAGGGCATGCAGTTCTACGTTGTCTTGCATATCTGGAAATTTTCTCACTGAGAGCCCAATGTTCACCTAACCTTCTGTTTTTCAGCAAAGCTGTCCCTCTCTGGTCAATGGGAAGCAACCCTGGGTGATTTATAAACACTTGTCTGATGCAAACTGTGTCAATGTCCTCCAGTCTTCAGAAGGTCTGTTACCACATCACTGGTCATTTCTCACTCCAGGCCTGTAGAGAAGACCGGTAATCTGAAGCTTTATCAATCTGAAAGTTGATGCCGAGTGGATTGTCAAACTGTTTACTGCCCTTCCAAAGCACAGTTTCTCCTGTAGCTTCTGGGTTGCAGTTTTAAACAAAACCTCCCTGTCTGCAATAATGAGAATGTGTATGCATGTTATTTATCCAAATTTTAATACATTTTATTTGCACAAGTCACGAGATTGTTGTCTGTTGAGTTTACAGTCTGAGCATTATCTCTCAGAAGACTGTGCCTGCTCAAGCATGTGGACCTGAGCCAACAATCTGAGGTTCAGGCAAAGCTAGTAAAGATTGTACTTTGCTGGGTGTCAGTGATTCAACACCAGAATATGAAGAACAATAAACTGAGAGGAAAAAGAAGTGAAATACCTTTAAAGTGGAAATCAATTTTAAGAAGAGACATCTCAGCACTAGCTTTAAATATTTGCCATATGGAGTTTGGGCAAAGCTGTATCTTAGGCACCCATGCTGGATTTAACCCTTTCAAATGGAGCAGAAACCTTTATCATATGGCATTTCCCAGTTTTTCAGTGGAACATCACATCTCCCCAGAGCCTTGAGTGAAATATTTTGGCTTTCAACCGCAACCTCAGCTTCATGGATTATTCCTCCAGCACTAAGATGGGCTGTCTGGCATGTTGGCTCAGAAGGGAGCAACTCCTTACTGCACTAGTGGTGCTCATTAGCGTAATTGAGAAGGAAATTCACTACTGTCTCCACCAAGGACTTGTTTATGCTTAAAAACTGGCAGGGCTGTAATTAGCTTTACTTAAAGCCCATCTACTTCCATCACTATGAAACTATGTTTCAGCACCATTCAGAATGGCTGAAACCTCAGTTACATCAATTTACCTTAGTTGTGATTGCAATATAAATGAGGTTGGAAACTGAGCGAGCTATTACTGGGACTTCTATTCTGTGGTACACTGGGGTAAAAGTATTTGCTTGAGTGTGACTACTTACTTCCTCAGAAAGTCATATCTCCTATATTGCTCATGTTGTTAAGCTCAAAAACAAACAAAAACACCTTTCGCTTACATGAATATGGGAGATAATTGTGATCTGTTCTTTGGAGGTTTTACCAATCTATCAAGATGCAAAAAAGGGCAATGATATTTCAGTTGAGAAAAGGTTAGAGATGAGTAAGTATTTTACAAGTCTCAGTATAGTTAAGTGATAAAGCTCTTCCAAAGACAGACAGTATTTTATTTTAGTGGTATGTCAAACAAGAATTCTGTGTGCTGAACTCTTTATGGACATGATCCAGCTATTCTTCATTTGACCAATTTCATGATTCCTTTGTTTGACTTTGTAGGAAAGTGTTTCTTAATATGTGTGGTGTTTTAAGTATGTGTATGTGGAACAAACACTTCAGTCTTGTGAAGAAATGTCATTGGATTCATTCATGAGATCGTACTGGCACTTGTGCTCTTTAAATGCAGTATTGCTCTTGTATTTATTTTAGAGGTGAATTGGTCAAAAAAACAGAAAATCACAGCTACTGGGGCCTGTTTCACCTGTTTTTTTAACTTGTCTGGGAAAGGGCATCCATGTAACACACAGCTCCAAACCCCAGAAAGCTGGCATGCAAAGCTTCTGTTGTAAGAGAGGTGGAAACATGGGATAGGGGATTTCCTGAGCTGTTCATTGTGTATCCTTGCTGCTAAGCAATCTACACCTTCCTCCATCCTGCTCTGTCTTTCATGTATGAACACGCCACCTAGATTTTTGGTCCCTTTTACTACTCAAGAGAGAAAGACACGAGTCCCAAGAGTAAAATCACAAGAGCAACATGATTTGAGTTTTAAATATATATGGCTTTCATATATGAACTGGGGTTTGCCACTAGAGGAATAGGTCTAATGCGTTTGAAACCTCATGGGAAAGGTAACATGCAAGATGCACACAAGACTTCCTGTCATGTTGCAAAAGACCCATCTTATTTTGAGAAAGAGAATAGACAGGGTGCATGCACTCCTCCATGACTCAAAGCTACATGTCTGAAGGTGAATTATATTTACTTAGCATTCATGCATGATTGTGGGTTTTTTTGATGGCTGGGTTTTTACTTCCTGGAAAGCACTTTTGATTTTCAGTGGTCTGCAAGAAATTGTTCTTTCTTCAGACAATGCTGATATCATGTCACTCCATCATCAGAGAGCTCCAGACATGGTTATGGTGTTTTTCCTGAGTGCACCATAAGGGCCCAACTCTATATTCCCACAAACCCAAATTGAAACTGACTCCTTGATGTTCTAGATATTCAGAGTATGCAAGAAGAGATCCAAACCAAGAGGTCAGTGTCTGATGAACTTTCTCCCGAATTGTTAGGATTAATTTTCAGTCTAAGAACATAATAAAAATATTTTTAGCACTTTATTTCTGCCTTCCCTCTTTTTTTCTAGTCTTAGTGCCTTGGGTTTTCTGTCTTACTCCCCCTGTTTTGTCCTCCTCACTTTGTTTTTCTGATTCCGGGGTTTTGCACTGTTGATTTTTCTGGTTTTGTCTGCTTTCTGTCTTCAACAGAAGAAAATTGTTTCTTCAATTTATCTAACTCATGCTTCCTTTTCCTTCTTTTACTTCTCTCTGGTTTGTTTTTTTTTTTACTTTAAACTCAGGACACTTTTTCGTTCTTTGTTTATTGTTTGGTGGTTGTTTTGGTTTTTTTTTTCACTCTTTTCTTGTTTGTTTCTTTATTTTGCTATTTCTACTGTGGTTTCTAGAGCTCCCTTGCTTGTTGTGATGAATATGCAGTTAGAGATATTCCCAGTTAAAAGAAGCTTCCAATATAAATAGAAAAGAAAGGCAAAAAAAAAAAAGTCATAAAGAAAGGAAACAGTGTTATCTCCATTTTACTGAGAGAAAACTGTGGCAATAAAAAGAAATCAATAATATTTCTTAGGTCAAACAGAAAGCCTGCGGCTGAATCAGGAGGAAATGCCAAACCTCACAGATTTCATTCAGTGTTTTACTCATAATTTCTTACTTATTTTTCCAAGCGTCTACAGTGTAATGATTTGCAGCGTGATAATAATGTCACTGTCCACAAAGGAGCAGACTTCCTACACTGCTATGGGCTTTCAAGCTTACCATAAAACTTGCAGATTAGTTGGCATATGCTGCATTGCAAACTAATAATTATTATAAGAAAAGCAGTTTTATTGGATGGGATTTTTTCCATGACCAATTCATATATTTTTGTGAAAGACCAACCCTATAAGTTCTGACATTTGTATTTAACCAACAAATTATTTGAAGAAATTTTGAGTAATCCAGTTTTCCTACTTTAAATAAGCTCCATTAATATGAACACTTGTCAAGGATTAGGGATAGGTTGGCCTCTAGAAAAAATGCCCATTGCTCTCTATTATTGCTCTGAGGAACTTGATCTAGTTGAAGATGTCCCTGCTCTCAGCAGGGGGTTGGACCAGATGACCTTTAGAGGTCCCTTCCAATCCAGACATTTCTGTGATTCTATTATCACCTCTCCTCCCCAACAGGGAAGAGAAAAAGAACAAGGGAGAGAGACTTGTGTGTTAGAAAATAAAATGAAAACAGCCTTAATGAAAATAATAACAATAAAATGAAATATACACAAATATATACAAACTAATGTCAAACCCATTATCTCCCTATAGCAATTGCATCACCATCAACACTGATACTGGAGCAGGCTCTGGGGAAGTCCCAGTCTGGACTGAGTAGCAGACAAGAACCAGATTCAGGAGATGAACACACAGCTCGGGATCAAAGGCAGAACAGACAGGGTCCTCCTTGGATGCTGTCCATGGAAGAAGAGAGTCTGATCTTTGTGATCACTCAGCTTTATACTGAATATGACGTACATGGGACTACTTGTGCCCACATTTGTGGCCTTTTATTTTGTCACCCCTCAACATGCCACACAAGATTTAGCAGTAACCTTGGTCTCCATAGGAGTAAGTGTAAGCAAAAGTCTTTCTGCATACCAGTCCTTGGTGGTAACTTGGTAGTAACATCAAGTTCTTTCATTCCTAGAACCAGGCACTGTCTGCAAAAGTATGCTGTTAACTTCAAAATGTGCAATTATTTAGAAGAGACTTAGCTGAAAAATAAAATCACTGAGCAGAATTAGTACAAGGATGACCAAACCAGGACAACACTGATCCACATTCTAATAAAATCATAAAATTCACCTCAGTATGTGTTCCAAATATTTACTGTATTTTAAATGTGTCATTATTAACAACTACTGATTTTTTTATGTGACTAATGTTCAGCACTAAATGCAATATCAGCTGATACTTGCAGTAATTGTTCTCATGGAGAAGGAGCTGTGGGTACCCAGGCATGTGTCTTTGGAGTTAGCTGGATCTTCATCACCAGAGATTGCTTCTTTCTCGCTGATTTAGCTTGCTCCAGGTAGGACATTTTCCTCTGCATCCACTGATTTTAGGGAGATTTTTTCATAAATATGTCATGGGGAGGAGGACAGAAAGAGTGCAGGACTTCTGAACCTTTCCATGTATTATAAATAATGCTTAGGAAGGTGTCAGTATGGAGCCACAGAAAATATGAGGGCACTCTCCTACCCCGGTCCTGTGCCTCTCTAAGAGCTGGGAGAGCCAAATGGGCACCAGCAGCATGGCAGTATCCTCTTTCCTCCTCTAAATGGTGAAGATTCAATCCATGTCATGTTCAATTCATGTGTCTGCACATGAAGCCATGTCTCACTTCAGCTGTGCTTAAATTTCCCTCTTTCCCCTCGTGTGTCTGTTGCTCCTGAGAGTGAACTGGGAGAACTAATCACGCTATATAAATAAATACATACATATAAAAATGTAGCCATGTAGCACAGCATAAATGCACTTTAAACGTATTTATGCAGCTAAGGGGATTTCAAGTGCTGTGCAATTGCCTCAGTAAATGTGATGCTGTGATGAATTCATATAATTGGCTTGGTGCTGCACTAAAGCATGGGGATGGGAAGCGAAAGCAAAGTGCAGAGTCTGCTGAGGCTGTCCCCACTGATGGAGAAGCTTCTCAGACATCTCAGAGAAGCCAACGCTCACTTCCATTCAAACCGAAAACTAGCAAATGAGTGCACTGACATTAAAACAAAACCTAAACCCACCACCATCCTCCTGATGAAGACCGAGAGGTTCCAGAGTGAAGATGAGAGCTGCATCAAATTCTGATCTCATAAACAGTGATGTAAATACAAAGTAACTCCAGTGAAATCTATGAAGTTGGTTTGAAATGGGTCCAGGGGGACTTAGTTACAGCACATAAGCTTAGACACTGACATAAATACCTAACTTGTGAGGCTACAGGCTCCATCTAAAGTTGTGAGGTATCTCGGAGGGATTCAGAGGTATGCTGGGTAAACTGGTGCTCTAAACTGTTATAGAAGAACGAGTCTTACTCTCTCTTAATGGAAAAGATAGTCTGGGGAGATAGACTTGTTATGTTGGTGACTCAATTGATGTGCAAAATTAAGCAGAGTGAAAATGCCATGAAGTATCCAGATACAGAATCCTAGAAAGAAAATCTGACCTCCTTAAAAAGCTGTGGCTAATGCAAAAAACATTGGGTGTCACTGTCACATACCAGATCCTCCCAAGGCTTTAATCTGCTCCCAGGCCTTTGCTATCATTAAGACAATCTTCTCTTTCAGTAGAAAATTTGCAGACATCAGTCCAGTTTCTCTCCTTCCCGTGTTCTTGATATCCTCACAAACATTGGAGCATACTTTGTTTAGGAAAACACTTGCTGTAGACCTCATACCTAGAATGCTTGAGGCATCCCCTGCCTGGCTCCAAATGTATGTCTGCACTAAATGCTGTACTGTTTGGCATTCTCTGGTTGTATGAAGGTGCACCTGCAAGGCCAGTCTTTTTTCACTTCTCCAGCTCACATCAGCTTCCTGACTCATATTCTCACTTGCGAAGCCAAAGATGAGTGCCTGTAAAGGAGTGTGGTCAACATAGCAGAGCAGGACACTAGTGCTATGACTGAGCACACACCTCCACACCGCCTAAACATGCTATCCTTTCAACTTGACATACCAGCCATAGGAACCTCTAGCTAATTCAGGGCAAAGGTAAGCAGCTGAAGGTGTCTCACCTAAACAGCTGGCCTGCCTTGAAAAGCCCAAGTCAAGTGATGGTAAACTGCATAGGTGCAATGGTGACTTCCTCTCTCAGATTCCAGCTTCATAGAATAGGAACATTTAGGAAACTTGCTCCCTGTGAACACTTAGGGGTTAGTTAGCAGGTTCTCTCTGAGAGACAAACCTGACTGAAATCATGTGGATGGACATAATATGCACTGTAATGATCAGTTTGGCATGCTAGAAGGTGTGCCAGTACTCCTTCTGTTCAAGAGCACAGTTGCTTCATCCTCTGGACATGCACTCAGTGTGATGGGTTCAGGGCAGGGACGGGCTCATGGGCAGCTCTGGACACCTACTGAGTGTCTGCATCACACCAGGTCCAAGAGGAGCTGCTAGTGCTGTCACAACTGTTTCTGCAAATGTTTCCCCTGACTGGAAAATAGCAAGAAGAAGCCTTTATAAATAGCTACACTATTGTCAACCAGACACAGGGCTTCTTTTATCAGAGGAGAGATGTGAATTCCCAAGGATTGCAGCACTGGCCACACTTCCAGACCACCTGGCCATAATGCTAGCATATCCACTGCAGCAGCAAACAGGCCTCCGTATGCAAAGGAGAGATCTCTCTTGGTATGCTTTTATCCTGGTGGTTTCACAGGCATCCTACTTGAGCTGGCCTGGTTAGTAGAAGGCAGGATAGTGATTTGAAGAGATAAGAGAGTTTTTCTGTTACTGTACTGCCTCTTCTGTGTTGCCTTTGCAGCTCGGTGCTGTGCTTCCTGCAATGTCCTGGAAGACAGCCTGTGTCATCCTGACCTTCTGCAGTGACGGTTCATCATCTTGCATCTGGAACAGAATCTTTTGCCACCAGCTGAGGTTTCTTTCCTCATCTCAGCATGCACCTTCATCAAGTTCAGCAAATTGTGTTTTCAAGCTCAGAAAAAGTCCCTTTTTGAAGCAGCTTCTCAAACTAGGTTTTTTACTCAGCCTTGTTTATCTCCTTATTCTCTCCAGATTCTGCAGCTGTTCTCTGCAGCTGAGGGCAAAGATAGGGTGACAGCAGCTGGTGGAAACCCACAGCTGCAACTGCTTGGGTGATGCTGGGGCAAAACTGTTGCTGTCTAAAGGTAGAACTTCCACCAGCTCCTCGGTCGCCCCTCTGGAGTACTGGAGATGAGCCTCATAGTGCAGAAACTTTTTGGCTTATGACAGTCTCGGGTGTTTGAGTCAGCTATTCCAAAGGAACTTTATCATGGCACAAGGAAAGAAGGAAAGAAAAATCTTGTGATGTTGACCCCAGCCTGTGCATTAGAGTTGAATTCTGCTAGGTATCCCTCGGTGCACAGCAAAAGCCTGGCATGAATACACAGGGGCACAGAGACCCCCAAAGCTCTGAGTACATAGCTTCAGGAAAAATCCCTCCATGTGGAAGTAAATGTGGAAGTTTGCTGTCTGCGTAAACGAGGCTGAGGCAACAAGGCTGAACAGTCTCCCAGCTGCTTCATACTGAGCCACCGACTCTTCATCTGTATCTTCTGTGACTTTTCTAACTGGGACCCCTGACCATTCTCCCATCGAAGGGCCAGACAGATCCAAGCTGCTTAACTTGCTAGACTGAGTAAGACTGAGAGCAGCCAGGGCAGGGCAGCCAAAGTTTAGAACAAAAGTTTTACAGAGAAAGCATCATAAGAAACACAACATTTTCTCCAATGAATCATACACCTTCTTCAGGATGACCCAGGTCTTCTGCAAGGCCTGCTTCTCCTCTGGAGAAACACATCAGTTTTGGGAAAGGACATTTCTTTTTGTTCTCCTTTACGCTAGGCACTGGTTGCTGAATCTTTTAATATTCTGCTTTTCCTGTGCACCACCTCTTGCAGGTGAAGTATGTGACTACATGAAGTCAAATGCTAATTTAGTTCTCCCCACTTAGTTTACAAGCCTTGGCCTTCCTCCAACTTTATGTCCCTTGATCCTCCAACTTTACATCCCTTGATACTCCAACTCATACAATACCCTGAAGACATACTTCTCATCAGTACAGTGACTACAAACATAGCAAACAAATTCTGTTCCCAAGCACTAGCTTTTGATAGCTGATGGTGGACTTGCAGGGGTGTAATCGGGCATAGAATTTGTTTCAATGTGTTTTTAATACAACTAGAGAGACTCAGACTATCTATTATAGGAGTCATGTAAACAAATCATTCAAACAAAATCCTCCTAATTTTACAGCAGTCTAGACATGTACATATTGTGAAGCCATGTCTAAGGATAGTGTCACCAAGGTCTTTATCCTTATTTCCAGTTCAGAGGAGAACTGAGGATAAATGTAAGAGCCTGGCACCCAACATATTATTCCACAGTACCTAAAAGGAGTGTCAGAGGCATCTGAAAAGCCCTCTGATTATTACATTATAAGAAATGTTTGTTTCATGTTTGCTGTGCTGGGATAACATTGGCTTTACTGTCTTTTGCCAAGTTTGCACACTTTCTGTGGGAACCCTCCTCATTCCAATAAAAAAGGGATGATAGGAAGCATTTTATTAGAGCTTACTGGAAAAATGTGCCATAAGTGCCAAGGAGCCGGGACTGTTGTCCAGCTGGCTGAAGACAGACAATGCGTAAGTTACAAAAAGTTGCAGGATTGCTGGGCTGTGTGGAAATTCCCATCTCAGCTGGTGCCTCATACACCTTCTGTGAAACACATGCAAACCTTCTGTGCCAATCCTAAACAATGTCTCGGACATACACTGTAAGGGTTGCCTTAAGGTCAGCAGGATTTTAAAGGGTGTGCAGAGCTCATCACTCTCCAACAAGCCCTCCATGCTCCTGGGGACCTGATGACATCATGGCACTCCTGAGCAACTTCAGGGCACACAGCCTGTTGCATCCCGTGTGGGTCTGTGAATTGGCACAGAAAGGACAATTTTGTCTGCTCTTCAGGCTTAGCATATGTCTCCCCTCTTTTATTTTTGGTATGACTGAGGCTCATCTTGCAACATAAAGCTTAGCCCAGAACTGTCTCAGCAGAGACAATGACATCTGGAAGTAGAAAATGCCTTCCAAATATTTATGAGATAAGTCAGCAATTTCCAGTTCACTATTTTTCCCTAGCATCTAACCTGAAACTTCCTTACTGTGTTTTTAACTCATTGCTTTTTGTTTATTCATGAAGATATTACAGTAATTAAAGTTTATGACTAATATTCTAAATGAGAGGAAAAAATTAATATCAAGAGACAGCAGACAAAAGAAAAAGGAGTCCCTGAGGAGAGAACTGGAAGAGGAGACTTGCTCAGATATGTCCTTTTCTGGTATAGGAAATGCCATATGGGGAAGGAAGGCAGACATTGTTTGTGGGACAAGGCAATGGAAACTGCAGCTACTCCTGGATGAGTGGCAGCAGGGAGAAACATAACATTCGCAGGAGTCGCACGCTATGTCTCAGTGAGATGCATTATTGGGCAGAGCATTAATGGAAAGATAAACTGAGATAGGGGGGATATAGCTTCTCAAGCTACTGGGAAGAGGTTTTGGTTGATTGCCAGAACATAAATATTTTAAATGAAGGGCAGGCTCCACTGAAATCTGTGAGAGTTTCACTGTCAACTTCAGCAGAGCTAAAATTTCACTCTCTGATTTATTAATTGTTTTGGTGGGGGGCTAGCTACAGAAAATGTCAAAATAGAGATAGGCTGGCATGAAAGCTCTGGATCCAGATTCAGATATACATTCCTAATTTACCTGAATCTAAGAACTGAGGCAAAACACAGTGGTAATGGATTGAGCATATGGCACAGTCAGATCTAATGTTAAAAGCCTTCAGTGAGAAGTAGTCCAGTCCTGGATCCCTGGTCTAGCCTGAGACTGAGATAAAAGACAGATCATCACTCCAAGAGTGGATCACATTTTCTGAAAAATAGAGGAGATTAAAAAAAAAAAAAAGTATGAAGAAATGTAACGAGAACACAGTAGTTTTCCCCTTGTATCTGGTCACTCTTAATTCTGTATCATTACACCATAATGATAGAAAATCAGCTACCTCATGTATTTCAGCTTAAACTTTCACATTTTATGTTCTGTTATGTATTGTCATTTTAATACCAATGATAAATATAAGTCATGCTTCAGCAATGTCCCTCAGTGCTTCCCCTTCTGTGAGTCCACGAGATACAGTTGTGTAAATGATAAATGTTTCAGGCCATGTCTGAGCTGGAAAAAATGAGGGATGGGAATTTGTGAGAGGGGAGGGAAAATGGAAAACATAAAATTTCATTTTTCTTTAATCTGAAATGTTTTATCTGAAATAAATCATTTCATGCTGGCCTTATTTAGCTCTTTCCAGAAAAACATGAGGTTAATACTGAAACGTAAGAACTGTTTCAAAATGAAACGGTGACCTTTCTGTAAAATTGTCCTCTCCATTTTGATTCCGAATGCAGTTGCAGTTTTTCAACAAACTGTGAAGTAGTCTAGCTGTCATGTAAATGACCTTACCCTACTCATATGATCAGAAGTTAGGCAATGTCAATGTGTTTTGCAATGTTAAGGTGAATTAAGAGCAAAAGAAAGTCTGCACTGAGAGCAAAAGGTACACTTTGGGAATACAGATCAATGTGTGCAAAGAACGGGATCTAGCATGTAAACTGTCTGCAGGAGTTTAGCTAGTGTACAAACAGTCTTACAACGTGTTTGCATTTTGCAGGCCAACAAACACTCATCATTAAATCAGTGAGTCCAGTCAAGATGTCTGTAACACAGCAAGAGGCACAGCAAAAGCAGCAGCAACAGCGGCAGCAAACTTGCCTCTCGCTGCCTGCAAGCATCCCAAGCTTTTACAGCCTTTGTTCCAAGCAGGCTGTTGGGAAGCGTGCTATCTCCAGACCTTAGTATTTCTAGCCTAGCAGAGAGAAAGCATCTCCTCAAAAGCTGGCTCTCTGAGCACGCTCAGAAATGAAGATCAGAGGATGACTAAGGGTCTTGGGAACTGAGTTCTTGCTCTCTTTCTTGCTCATGCAGGCACGAAAAATGCACACAAAGGCACATTTTCATCTATTTGTTATTGACGCACAGACTTCAGTGAGCGATCTTTAGGGCGCAGATACATAACTGACACATTACACAAATGTTTGCTGTGTATGGAATAATCAAGGAAACAGACTCATGTTTATTATTACTGAATCAGCAGCAGTCTAATGGATTAAAAACATCCTCTTTTTTTTTTTTTTTCCTCTCTTCTGTTGTGAAAGTGCCAGTGTTGTAAACTCTCTCTGCAAGAGAAGTGGGTGGAGATGAAGCTACTCATGACCTCCATGATCTGTGCGCTCCCAATCTCTCAGGTTAGGTCCTCTGGCCGCAACCCAAAATCCCAGAACATAAGCTACAGATACTTGGAGCCAATTGGGTTGGGAAAGAAGACAGTAAATGTCTGTTTCCGGTTCACAGGCCCCTTAGCGTCACCACATAGTTTGGAAGTCTGTCTGGCTTCCTGACTTTAAGAGTCTCTTGATTTAGACTTCAGGGAGCAGCAGTGAAAGGGGGCAAAACAAGGCTTACCTAAAATCTCATGACTAGTCAGAACATTTTCTGTTCTCGGACTTTTATCGCTTCTAAAGCCTTAGTTTAGGTGTTGGTTTTTTTTTTTTAGGATTATTTATAGCAACTGCTGTTATAATAGTGAACTGTGGGTCTTCACACATCTACTCTTTAGACTGAAAGATATGCCCAGATATGGGTCTGAACTCTTCCTTATCCTTCCACATTTCCACTGTTTGCACTGGTATCAGGGCTGAACCTTGAAGCCACTGTAACCTCAAACAAGAAGGTTCGGTCCACACTGAAGAAGTATTTTCTTCAAGCAGAAAATATTGCCAGCCCTATTTAAATACAAACTCGAGTCAGTTCCTGTGAAGCTTTTATACATCTAAATTAACTCAGAAAATTCACTCAATCTGACTGAGTCTGTCTGAGCATCTGCTTTTAATGTGGGAAGAATGGGGTTTAGCAGCGCTTTGCATATTGTTATAAAACTATTTTTAATCTTGCTGTGATAAGCAACACTGCACAGAGGCTTGGCTGCCGCTCCAAGTGGGGAAGTGGTGTTTAATTATGAGGGACTGTACCTGTCCTGGCCCATTAAAATAGCTCAGTTTGGTGAGCAGCTCATAAAACGAGCTCTAATATAGGAAAGCAAGAACTGGTTACTACAATGATCTGAAGAGGTAAAGAGAAGATGTGAGAGGATGCAGAGAGCTGGCATTACCCATACTGGAAGCAGTTGTTGGAAAAAAGGAGGAAAAGATGAAAGCAAGGGGACCAGACAAAAGCACATAAGGCCCCTTTACTTTTTTAACGGCCGTTCCTGGCTGGCATGGGCATTGCTGTCACTCTTTGACAAATTCTGTGTTGGTGGAGGGGGCTGAGGTTTGGGATTTTGGATCCATCTGGGTGCATGTGCTGGGACTGTACCTTCTGAAACTTCTGGTACATGCTCAATATTGGACTTTCTGTTATTGTCGTAATCGGAGTACAAACTGTTCCTTCCCAGGAAAGGACAGCATTCCTCATGGGCTCCTCATCACCCTGGCACTACTACCCCACCTCAGCAAGAAATTCCTACCCACATTTCCATGTTTTCTCATTCTCGCAAGAGACTCTGGAAAGGTCACGTTTCCATGACCAGACCTACTGATAGATTTAAATTTCTTGTAGTCAAACAGCTGAACTACATACACTTGGCAGCATGCCTGGGCAAGCACACAAAACACAGCCTTCCCTTTTCATCCCAGGTGTTTATCAGAGGATGTAGATGCTTTTCTTGTCACTTCTCAGGCCTATGTTCCTCCTATGCTAACCACCTCTTCCAAGACCATGGCAACAGCCTGTTGGTGCAGCAGGTAGCGTTGGAAGAACAAGGAAACCTGCTGATAGGAAAGCCAGTGTAACACAACTTAAAACAAATGAACTACTCCCTGAACTGCTGAAGAAAAGGCCTTGTCATTTTTAAGGATTGGTCTATTCTGATTGTCTTGTGAGAGTCTTTCAAAGATGGCCCCTGCTCAGACACTGGGCCTTGTACTTCATCAGCCCATGAAGGGCAAAGGTGGTGTACACAGCAAAACTGGCCACAGCAAGCAAGATTTCCACAGAAGCACAAGGTGAAAATGTCTTCACACTCTTGTGTAATTTCGAGTCGACCTGCTGCAGAGATATGTCTGCTCTTTGATCATCAAAGCGAGATGCTACCAGATGAAAAGGGCAGAGGGTGCTATGTCCGGAGAGGTGTTGGGCACCAAAACACTCCTGCAGATGAACTCTGTCACCACAGGTGTGTTCAGGTTAACCCACTGCTTGACACTGCCTGTTCCCCAGAAGCAGAACCTGTTGTACCTAAGGTTTAGCTTTACTATAGTATATATCCAATAGTCATAGGAGGAAGGAAGCACTTGGATGGTCCAGGTGGCATCACCTTCAGCACTTCCACTAAAAATCCTTAAGGTAAAGGTAGGGCAAGTGATGGGAAATGTTCTTTATGCCACAGGCATTTTATTCCCCCAAGCTCTTTGTGAAACCTTTTGCTAGTTGCAAAGGTTACTAAGGATGCTGTTATCATGTTAGGATGCCAAGCTGTGAAAACAGAGCTGTCCTAACTTTTGCAATTCCACATCATCAAAGGTAGGTTCCATCAAGTGAGAAATTTTCCATTACAAATTTTTTGTCAACTAGAAGTTGCAAGGTTTTTTGTGTGATGAATATTTGCTTGGCATAGAAAATCATTCCTTGTCCCCAAAAACTTAAATCCCTGGCCTTGTGATTATACATGGACACTACGCTCAGTCTTTCTGCCTACTCATCCCTGTATTCTACCAAATAAGCTTCGCTGTAACACTGCCAATACTGACAATAGTGAAATATCTTGTAGCCCACTTTATCAAGGTTTTTAATTTCTTACTACTCTTATTTATATTAGTGTGAGTCTGTATTCATTAGTGGAAGTAAGATCCAAAGAGAGGCCTAGGGGCCCCACTCCAGTTCAGGTGCCTTGCTGTCCATTGAGGTCATCTAACAAGAAGCCTAGAGACAAAACAACTCATGGATCTGGACCTCTCTCCAGATTTACAATGGGGATAGCAGCAACTGCCTTCTGTAGCTCTGTCGTTTATTTTAGAGGCCTGTGTTGCATGTTTGCTCTTTGGCAGGATGAGAGCTATGAAGTGAATAAATACACTTCAACCACAAATGAGCCAGCAAATGGAAGGAAGTGTTGTTAAAAAAAAATGCTTTCAGTGACTTATTCAAGTTAAAAGAATAGCAAGAGGCATTTGCTAGGAAGGAAGAGAGTTTCTAAATGGTTTTATGCAAGATAGTTTATTTTATTACTTCATTCTGTAAAAAAAGTCAGAGGTATCTACTGTAAACAGAATAGCTCTGGCAGAAGAATACGAGCACTTCAGAGCTTGGTTTCTTTCTGATAGACCATGTCATATCACCATGATCATCATCTGTTGTGACATCACAAAATAGGATACTGTTCTCTGTAAGTCCACTTAGTCTCTTCTTTTTTTTTTCTCCAGTCTGACCTTGTTCTATTTCAGGACAGCCAACTACTTCCCCCCACTGTTGTGACCAACAACTATCTTCAAGTATGACTTATTTGTTTCCTCATTTGTCTTACAAATGTTGGGCATATCTCTAGTAGGTGATACAATATGACTGATTCCAGAAGAGGAGCTGAATAAAGACTCTTACTGTGAACTAACAAGTCACTTACAGTCATTAGTCACTGAGTACCTGCTTCTGGATTAAATAACACAGCATATTACCTAATCAGATTATCTATATAATCTCTGTGCTACAGCAAAAAATGGGCCTGATTTTGAAATTTGGATTCCAACTCCAGTTTTGGCTTCACACTTACAACTTTGGTCTTCCAACTTACATCTATTAATGAGCACAACTTAAGGTACTCTAGATTTTGAATCCCACATGTGAGGGCAGTAAGGCACTCCAACAGGTTCCCTGAGGGAGCTTTGGATGCCCCCGCTCTGGAAGTGTTCAAGGCCAGGATGGATGGAGCTTTGAGCAACCTGATCTAGCTGAAGGTGTCCCTGTCCATGGCGGGAGGGGGTTGGAACAAAATGATCTTTAAGGTTCCTTCCAACACAAGCCATTCTATGTTTCTGTGATTAAAGAATACTTATAATCCAAAGCCTTAGTTCTTGCTATTTGAGAATGACCATATTTGGATTCAGATTCAAGGTTCTGTCCCATCTCTCCAAGTCACCTAAGTGCACGTTTCCTTTATAAACATTTTACTGAACAAAAAAACCACTACCGAAGAGCTGGGTTTGACTACAGTCATACATAATAACTAAACCTCTCTATCATTCTCACTGCTTTATACTTGCGTTAAACTCACTAGGAAACTTCTCTTGCTTTTAAGTTTCAGCTAGAGATGAGCCAGCTTATTACCAGTAATAACTCTGTGTAAAAGAATGAGCCATGCCATGAAGAATTGTCCCTGACAATTCTGGCCTCAGTGGTAAAGTAGGTAGGTAGGTGGGTAGATCTGGCTGAGAGTCTTTTCTATCTATTGCACAGTAGCACTGGTGCCAATGAAGGGACTTTCTTCAGCAGTGATGAGAGGACAGCTAAAATGAAATGCTGGGGTGTGCTAATCTACAGACACAAAATCGGGTAAGTGATATATTTAATATTTCTGACTGCTGACATATTCAATTACAGCCATAGGATGGACTGCACTCTAGTACTGAATAGTGTATACGAGTGGACCACTGTATTCCTAGCAGACACATTTAACCTGTGTGCCATTCTTGGAGGGGAGCTTGTAATGTTGTCTGGCCACTGCCTCCTTATCTAGAAAGCAAATATTTAGTGCAGGGAGGGGCAGAAGAGTTTCCATTTGTGAATGCAAAAAGGTAGGGAAAGAAATTAGCTCCCTGCAAGAGCTGAAACACGCTGTGCAACTAGATAGGAAATACACTCTGTATGTATTGCTTACAGAGGTTGCTGCTCCTTCTAACAGCTTGCATGTATGTGGCAAAAAGAATGCTCTTAAGAGCACCCACCCATTATCAAGGAGGTTGAGCTCTCTGTAAGGAGGCAATTCACCCTTACTTCTGGATTCACAGAAGGAAGGAAAAAAAAGAAGACAGAAACAAAGCAGAACCATTTAAAAATTAACAAATACATAACGATAATTAAGATAATTCAACATGGGAATGTTATTAAGAGAGCATTGAGGAGTAACAGAATGTCTGATGACAGCAGTGAGCTCCTGGAGGACAGATTCCTGCACCCCTCATGGAGTAACTTGTTTAAGAGAGGAGTGCTGGACCTTCTTCCCATGTCTTCACATGGACACTGCACTTTGTCTCTGCAAAATGTTTCAAATGCCTTTTTTTTTTTCCTTTCTGTTTCTAATCTTTTCCTGGATTACTGGATGTACAGTGAAACTTCTTATCTCGTGCAGGAATTATGTTTATAACAGAAAAGGAACTCAGGGACTGAATGCCTCAGGGACTTAGATGATGGGATGTAGACTTTTATCTTGAGGTTGCTTTCTTGAATCAGACTCAAGTTGGTAGTGACCTAAAATTGCCTCAGCCTAATGACTGTTTGGTCTCCACTGTGAAATGTGTTTGGTGGTCTCAGTTTAATTCCTGGTAAATACTTGTTTGCACACTAAATTACTTCCATAACTGGTATCCATGCTGGCAGTCTCACAGAGGGGTCAAGGGTTTGATGGGAACAGGGACTGAGATATTCTTTCATGCTGCGTTCTGGTCCTTCCCAGCCATGTGAACTGAAGAACCAATGCAGTTTACAGTGGGTCAACTTCTACTTGCTTGTTAATCTGATTCCTTTCAAGAAAACAAATTGCAATACGAGAACACTGAAAAATTACTTAGGATTTAAAATAAGGTGTCATTCATCCAGGGTCTTTTTAACATGTTGAAGGCCAGTGTATCTTTAGAAGCTTCAGCTGATAAAGGGTTAGCCTGTGTCAGAACATAGTTAGTCTGATCAGCATAGTTGATAGTTTATATCTGGATACAGACACAGTGCACAAACACTATAATTCACATAAATAATGTCTGTCAGCCCTCCCCTCTTTTCTTTCCCTTCACCCTCCTGCTCATTTCTGCTTTCTCAATTTTACTGGCATTTATATTCATGTGAATATATCAGGTATTAGATCAGGAAGATCTACAGGTTACAGAAAATGAACCAGCAAAAATAAGTACACAGCAATGTCAATTAATTAAAACTGTTTGCTGTACTCAGCTAGCAGAACAAGGATATTTTTGAGTAATTTAAAAGTCTTTTTTTATTCCACATATCTAAAAATTTTAAATCTATCAGACTGCTGTGAATAACAGAAGGAGTGAAAACTGGATTAGTATTTCATTTATGATATTCTCACATTTTCACAAGTACATTCAGGACATATTTCTGCCAGTGTGCATTCAAAAATTATATGAGCCAGAGGTCAGCAGAAAATTCTTCTATCAGATGGCTATTTTTTCAGTCACAGATTCACACAAAAATTCAGTAGGACCCTCCTATCAGATTGCACTGGAAGAACTTATAATAAACCATTATGTTATCTGTCAAAAAAGGCACAATAAAATGCAACCTCGGGCATTTTCAGTCTGCCTGCAAAGTAAGTCCAAAATGAGTTTTAGCACCAAAAATAACATCTGCTACATGCCTGGTGTTAGTGTGTGATAAGATGTAAAGTGCAGACAGAAATACAGATTATTTGCTGTCACGCAGATACCAGCAGTTAAGCTCCAGACCTGAAAGTGATGTTAGACCACATCTCCAGCCTATGCATGCAAGTTCTTCATCAGTTATTAGCTTAAATTGTATTGAATGCACTCCCACCAGCTGTTTAGGATTTTCAGGACAAGTCTCTTACTGTGTAGTTATAGCATTTACCATTGTAATTTTTAATTACAGGCTCTCATATTAACTGGAGCCACATGATGTTATCATGGTGGAAGTGAATAACAACAGTGCTATTGGAAATCTGTAAGTCTTTATGATACCATCTGAAAAGACTGAGCCATAATTTATTTTACATCAAGGTAGGTAGAATCAGTATTTTCCTATAGTATACACTGTCATATTTGTATTTAAATGTTTTACAAAATAAACATAAGCTATATAGAATTATTTTCCAGATAGATTATTTTTCTGAATTTTAAGGACATAATCTGTAATAGATTTTGCAAATAACTTAAAAGCCACGATGTGTAGTGCAAATATACATGTACATGTGACAAATGGAACTTTTTTAATACTGCATTTGCTGTTTTCTTGGTGGATGAACTAGAAATCTATAGTGGCTTTGTTTGCCTCACATTTTTATCTTCCCCAGGTGAGTTCTGGAGTAATTTCCTTTAAAATGTAGAATTGAGAATGATACAAAATGTCTTAGTTCATTCATGTCTAATAAGATCATAAATTGGCATCACCACAGGCATTCAGATGAACGAAAAGTTCATGAAACAAAGGAGATGCCAATGCAGCCAGCCATATGATAAAACAGATTTTAAGAATGTGCTTGTTTGTATCTAAGGAAAAACTGGTCTGCCTTAAAGTCTGTCTGGTTTTCCCCAGGTTGTATAATAAAAGATGTTACCTCTGCCCACCAATTTTTCCTTGCTTTATTTGTAAAAGCACATTCCAATATTGAAATGGTCAGGGTGAAGATCTGGCCTGAAAAAATACCAAAAAATCTGTTTCAACTCTGTGTGATCTTAGTATGTAATGTCTTCTTAACTGGAGCTTTTTCAGAACAGATACTTCACCAATTTACTGCTTTTCACAAAAGCCCACAGGTAAAAAAAACCCAGCCTATGGCACAGCTGCAACTAGAAACACAGCACAGCTGTCAGTTGAGGAAGGAGGCAGATTTTCAGCTTGCAAAGGTAAAAGCATGATTTCTTCTCACTTCTCTACTTCTGAGAAAGTGTAACAGTGATCCTACACTGCCCTCGCTCCTTCCAGACAAACCTACATGAATTCAGTGAGAGCAGCAGGTATGAGCTGCAGCGACAGCATGGCCTAACATGGCAACTATTTTCTTAACCTACAGAAGTAACTGCCGAGTAACTGGTACTGATTACACATTTCTCCACTCCACGCTTACAACTTCACTGGAAAGAAAGAACACAGCAACTCTGTCTTTAGTTTGCATGTGGGCAGCCTGTTCCTACACTTTTTAAACCCCAAAAGTTTTGGTGTACCAAGTCACCGTACAGGGACTTAAGAATTTTTGCAAAGAGAGAGGGAGCAGGTCCGAGGTGATCAGAACTTTAGGTGGTTAATTTTCAAGCTACTTGCCAGAGCAAGCCAACATGTTTTAATAAAGGTTTCATCTGCACGTAGTAGCTGAGAACAAAACCAGTCTATTTCCCAGCATTGTTTTGCTTTGCTGCTGTGCTCACATAATGCAAACCCGTTAGTACCACTCTGCTGGCAGTTTCCATGAAGCTGATTTTCTATAAATCTGAGTATACAATGTGCTAAATTGTTCCTTCTCCTGCATCGCCTTGCAGAGCAGTATTACTCAACACAGTATAAAATTCTTAGTCACCACTATCACTGGGCTTTCTGTGGTACAGGCTGAGTTTTCTGTGCTGCATTCCTCATTTTATAGAACAAACTGGAGCTTGTTTTTGTTCAAGGAGCATTGACCAACATCCTGAACACTGCTCATTAGGGTCAAGCGTGGAGCATTTCACCACATCCCATTTCTCTGGGCTGCACTATAGTGTATCATTAATTTTGTACTTGCAGGAAACAGTCATCCACTCTTTCCTGCTTTGATACACCGTTGTCAGCGGCCATCCAAAGTGGGGAATGGGGCTTAGCAGTCCTGTCCTGTGATATGTTACCTCTCCAGAGGAAACAATGATCTTCAGGATCAAGTTTATTAAGGCATTGAGTTTATACCCTCCAATTAACTTAACAATGCACAGTTCTCCTGTCTGATCTGCTGACTAATCCTCGCTGCCCAACCAATAACATCTTTTCTATCATTATAAATTAAAGTAAGTACTAGAAATTAGGGGAAGAAGAAAGAAAGCAGGAAACCCAGCCAAGAATTCAGTGATATGTGCAAACCAAGAGCTTCTTTGCACACTTATCCAAATGCCCAAAGCCCATCAGGTGGAACAGCCTGGACAGCTCTTGTAAAGCTTAGTAGAGGCAGGGTAATGGGAGGAAGGGTGGGCTAGAGGAGGCTCCTTTGTAAATCTGCAAGAAGGATCAGTACAAGTTACTGTTTAGGCCCACATGTGACTATTTCCTAGAAATAAAAGTTCAGGTGTGTTTTCATATGCCAACAAAACTGTACTTCAGAGAAGAAAGTGGAAGGAGGTTGTACATTTGCTGTGAGTGCACAGTAACACCAGCTGCCAACACACAACCAGAAGAAGCAGGGCATTTGATGCACCAAGCTCTTCCATGAGACTCAGAGAGGAGTGTGCCTCTTTTGGTAGGAGTGCCATGTCTACCTTACTTTCTACTTTTCCCTCCACATATGGAACTTCTGCACCTGATGACCTATTGCTTTGATGAGTGTCGGACACTGCAGTACAGATACACTCCAGATTGTTCTTCCTACTGGAATAATCTGTGACTTAATTAAGCACAGTAAAGTTACTACAACAGAGTATCTAAAATAGTTCACGCTCTCATGATGTACAGGGCATGGCACAGCTACACCACCCACGCCAAAAACATGTTATTGATGACAAAACCTGAAAGTCACCACAAGCCTTTCATAATCTAAATTACAGAGATGGTTTCTGAGTAGCAATCACATGGCAAAGATCCTCTGTGTGTTCAAAACCAGTTGGCCAGTGCAATCAGGCAGAAAGGTCAGTAGATGGGCTGGGTTATATTACCCACAAATCTGCCAGGTTTTAGTCCTCTTATTAACATGGGCTGAGAAGATTGTAAACCCATAGCATGTGAAATAGTTGTAGTCATATGATCACAGACATGAGAAGTTTTCCCCTCCAAAATACATTATTGTCTTCCTTAGTATAGCACCACAGGCTGGGATTTGCATTGTGTTATCACACTGATAACAACCAGGTAACCAGGTAACAGCAAACTCAGGTGATCATTCTGAACCAGATTTACTATTAATGTCAAAGCAAGACCTCCTCATGACCACCCAGATATTTGGACTGTCTTGTGAGAGTGACTCCATTTCACACAAAATTTCACCCTCCACCCACTCTCTCTTCCTTCTTTCCTGGTTAGTTGAAAATGACAGGCTGTTGCAAATTTGAAAAGAAGTGAAAGCTCACAAGGGCTCTGTTAGTACTCCATGTGTTTGCTCAAACCAATGTGTGTGTGTGCACAAATATGTATGTACGTGTGTGGCCACAAGGTCCCCCTCGCTCTGTTTCCAGGGTGCAGTCTGAATGCTTCTTGTGATGCGTGGTGTACTCATTCTACCTGAAATCAAACCTGAGATGTGATTGCCTTCTGGAAGATTCAGTCGAGGGAAATTGTCAAGAAGAACAAATACAGCAAGAGTTGCTTACAATGGCCACAAGTTCTGCAAGCTAAAGAACCAAAGACCTGTTTAATTAGTCACTAATAACTGAGTGAAATGCAAGCAGGTAATGTCATTTTCTTCAGACCAGGTGCTGGGCATCCAAAGAACTTGAACTTTTCCATTGACCACTTCTGAAAAGTGTTTGAGAAGGCAGAATTGTTCAATATTTGTTGTATCTTGCAGGTGAGGGTTGATGGGTCAGGTTTCCTTAGCTGAATTAAATGATTCAGCATGATAAACAACTCTGTCTTGCTCTGGAAGACCAGTCTCAAATTTTCACATCTACATACATGGAGAATGCCCAGTCCAAGAGCTAAACTCCACATCTGATCTCTACAGAAGCAAAATTCAGAGCAACTAAGGACAACTATTTCCTAGAAGTTTGGTATCTGTTTCTTAAAACTGTGGGTTGGGGTCTTCTATAAAAAAAAATAAATATTCACTCTAGCTAAATGTTATTTAGTCATAACTTGGCTTGCTTTACAGTTACAGAATATCCTGATTTAACTGGATGGGAAATATCATTATTCTGTACTAGTAAAACTTTTCCTTCACTAACTTTTTTGAATGGGTAAGACAGAAAAAAGGAGTGATGGCAATTGTTGAGGAACTTAAGTAAGGAAAATGTGAAGCAGCAGTAGAGGAATTTTAATAATTTGTCATGTTGACTTGTTTTAGTATTACCTGTAAATTTGGAAACTTTATTTAGAGTAAGAAAATAGTGCTGTGTGAAAACATCAAAATGGTGTGGGCTTCTGTAAAAAATATTTTATATTTTCATCAGAACATACATTTATATTCATTACTTTTCATTCATTAGCAGTTCTCAAGAATTTGTTACAAAACTGAAAATTAGAAGATTTGTTCTGGTTGGCTTCTTTTTAGAAAATAGGGAAAGGTTTAAACAACATAGTGAATTTTAATTTAATTTGAGTTTTTTTTCTTATTCAGTTAATATTCACTAGATTTTTAAGAAAAAAACCCAACCTCCTCAGTTCCTACGTCTGTCTTACGCACATGCCTTTATCTTCAGCAGAAATTCCTGATTCAAAACTAGTTCAAGTATAAAGTAATCTCATTGCTTTTTAAACCCACCAAAGTTTCAGATTAACCTAAGTTTATTTTAAAGCAATTCAAGCTCTTTGATCTGAATCAAAAATGAGTCTTCCACAAATGAAAAGTATCTCTTTGTTTAGCTGAGTTATAAAAATTCTTCAGACCACAGAGCTGGTAAATCTACCTTATTTTTAACACCAAAGAAGAAATCCTTGATACTTGTAATGGCTTAAAAAGAAACAAGTCAGACATATACACATAGTAATGCCACAAAAGACGAGGTGTACATGTGGGTACACGGTGCAGAGGGAAGGTAGCTGATGTATAACCTCTCTGCAGAGACTGGAAATGGGTCCTGCAGAGCTGATGGTGGGATCAGAGACACTTCAGTCTGTACCAGCAGTAGAGATTCATGGCTCTCAACAGAAAGATGACGTCTGCATGACTATGGCCAGTTTCACTTTGAGTTTTCAGGTTCACACAATACTGAAACTCAAAGCAGAGATAGTGGAGGGGATGTCCCAAAGCAGTTCAAAGTGAGCATGCCAGCTCCATTTTCCAAAACCTATGCAAATTGCAGTTGGTGGGTTTTGCACAGCCTTACCTGGTAAATCATGCTACAAAGCCAGCTAGAACATTTTACAGTTAGGAGCTCAAGCTTCCCGCAGGGTTACAGCGAGTGACTGGTCATCTAGCTTCAAAAGCCACCTTGCACTTGTTCTAGAATGTCCTTGTTAAACACCACAGAGAGCCCTCAGCAGAGGCTTCTGCTGCCTATGTGGGATTTAGGTGACATAGAGTTTTTGCTCTGGTTCAAGCCATGGCATGAATTACACCACAAAGCAATACAAGACCATGCATCTGGCTTTAAATAAAGTGGCATGCAAATTGTGACCCTCCATAGGCAGTACTGCTGCCAGCCTGATTTAGTTATCAGCATCCTTTGTGAGGCTGGTTTGATTGTGTCATGACCATATTTGAAGATACAGCAGTCAAAATAATTGAGTGAAAAGATTTCCTGAAAAGATCTGAAGTTCTACATACAACGTGATGCTGAAATGTCAGTTTTGGTGAAAATGTCTGTGCTCTCAAAGGACAAACATAAAAACACATACTAGTGCAGGTTGAGATTGTGAAATTTTGAAGATGCCCAATTTGTGATTCTGCCACTTAAAAAATGTTAGTTTCAATTGCAAATAGTGACAATTTTCACACTAGAATGAACTGTTCCTCAGAAATTTTGACAAATAGGAACCTGTTGGACTTAATATTAACTTGAGTTATCACTTGAAAAGGAAAGTTACTTACCATTTCACAGAGAATCATTATCCTATGCATATACAAGCACAAGATAGAACAGGATTTCATGAATCAATGACTTTTGTCACTAAAAGCTGTCTGTCTTCCCTCCTTTTCATTTCAGGACAAGAGCAAGATATCACATGAGATTGTTCAATTGCATGAAGAATCTTATTTTGACCACTGTAGGTTTGCAGGTCCATTGTAAATTATTGGCTAGCATCCACTGTCAAGGTATATTACAACACCTACATTCAGTAGTGCCAAAGCACTAATCTGAAGTCAATTAACTAAGGGGTGTTTCATTCTAATCCTTAAATAATTCACCTGCCTTTGACGATAATGAAGTGGCTTAGAGAAGTAATATTTGATGGAAAAAAGCCACAGATGCCAGAAATAACATGAAAAGCTCCTACTTAAAGCAGTTAACAGCTGCAAAGAGAAGTGTAACAATAAAATGTATTAGTTAAAGAGATGTATATATAAGTGTACTTAGATTTTATTACTAAAATATATAATGTGATACACTGTAAGATTTAAGTGGTAGGGCTTTTTATTACCTTTTAAAGTGTTCAGAAAGAAAACAGTGGAGAATGAGGGATAATTCACTGCATTTTTGTGGGCAGCACCCACATGTTCACATTTCCCAATGTTTTTTTCTTTATAGGAAAAAAAAAAATGCACTGGGCAACAACTTGGGTTATTTTCCCATGTAAAAATCATGTGCCAGTGATTCACTAATTCCTATTTTTCCTTGTGCTCATAAACAGGCAGAGGGATGACTGTCAATGAAACTATTAAAAAGATGGAGAATACCTCAGAGAGTCAACATTCCAAATGATATATTTAAGATAAGACAGATTCAAACAGGTCACTGGCTTGCAGTTGCACAACTGTCTGGATTTTTTTTATATAGTTCATTTCGTTACAGTCTCCTGAAATTCTACTTACGCACTCTTTTGAGTTTGATGACTTGACATTACAGTCACTCCCAAATGTTAAAATAACATGAGCCAGGGAATCCAAGGGAATGGCTTTAAGAAAACCTTATGTTCTTTTACTTCTTTTCTGATTTCTGAGCCATTAGGGTGCACTCCCTCCACACTTTCTGGCTTTCCTCAGCACCAAGGAAGTCTAGAAATGTGAATTTATCATTAAAAACACAGACCAGGAGTCCCATACAGCAAATTGCCTCCAAGATTTGGATTCACAATAAACCATCAGTGTATCCTATACAGCTGTGCTGAAAAATCCCATCCCTCCGCTTGTATTTTTATGTCTTGTCTTCCCTTCAAATATTTGAGTGGTCAAGTTTTATTTGTACATGTCTTCACTGAAAATCAGTGGTAAGCTTATACCTTGGAGTATCATCGGTGGAAATTATCGCTTCATAGCCCTAGAGACACAAGGGCTGCTAGGTATTTTAATGAATCATCAAGGCCATTCCCCGCACTAAAGTAACAACAAAATCAAAGCTGTGAATGATGTAGTCAGGCAATTTTTTCCCAAACCACACTTTATTTTTTTAATTTTTTTTCTAATTTCTATCCTGTAGGGTGAAAAAACCCTCCAGATGGAAAAAAATGGGGGAAAAAAAAAAGGTAATTTTTATCCTCTCAAAATATTTCTCAGTAATTTAAATAACACATATTTCCTTAGGTCTGATTATAAAGAGTTGTGGGTTGTTTGTTTTTTTTTATTACAAGAGTAGTGCTAAAAAAAAGTGGGAACAGAAAGGAATTATTGTGATTTATACAGCTAGTTACAGCCAAGCCTGGTAAAACTTCAAATATCAATATTGAATAGTATCACTGTAGCCCAAGAAAACCTACCTGAAAATCTTTAAAAAAGGAATAGTCAAAGTCAATACAAATTATGAATTCCACAAAATCATTACTTCTGGTTAAACTGGATATAAAACCCTCAAACAAAAAGCAGTCAAGACTATCCACTTCCTTAAGGCAACTAAGAAGTTGTTTCCTATGGCTTATGCACTGCATAGAAACAGTTCACATGTGGAACAGTTGAACTTCATAGCTGGTTCTTCTGTATCAGTTCAGTTCTGCAGATGTATATCCAATCTTAGACTCAGGGAGGCTTGGAGCATCTTCCCCAGTAGACGATGTTTAAGAATAGTCATATTTACTGACCATCTCCTCTTTAATCTTTTTTCCATGCAGCTACTTAGAGGAGACCTCCTAATGAAAGTTGTATTAACTTCTGACTTCCGCGTGATGCAGACTGAATCTATAACAGTATTTAAAAGGCTGTTTTAATTCAATAATCAATTAGAGAGTGTTGCTACTGAGTGGAAGTATTCGACTGTTTTCACTAGCAGTTTGCTGAGTGACAATAGCACAAAATGAGGGGATATAACATCATAAAGTGATCCATTAAGTATCAATTAAAATTGTGGAAAACCTGAACCACAAGGGCTGACAAGAACAGAATTTTCTCCCAGGCCTGCCACAAATGTACGTCATGAATTTGTGAGAGTGAGATAACCTCACTGTGTTTCTGGTTCTCCATCTGTCACTCAGGGATAAAGAAGTACTACCATTAACAGGTTGCTACAGGATTCTCCACACTCTCCCATTCCTGGGGGGCATTCAAATACCATGGTGTTGAGACTTGTAGAAAAATAATAATCCTGCCTCTATCAATAGGTAAAGATGAGAAGCAAGACAAAAGGTAGGGTAGAAAAAGTCTAAATATATTTTGAAAGTTTTCAGACTTCATATTCCATTTTTATATGGTAGCCATCACTGTTATATCAGACTTTCTAATAGTTATGTGAGGAAGATGACTAATATCTGCCATGTTAAGTTCTTTCTCCTCACAGGGGAAAACTGTGGGTTTTAAAGATATGTATTAATATCTTCTTTACTGGGTGATTTTATTATTAAAAGCTGGGTCAAAGAATTTCACTTGCCCTAAGAGCAGAGGTAAAGATCACCTTGGGGAGATGAAATTCTGCTAGAGGTGATTCCACAGACTTGGACTAAGGCATTGAGAAAGTCCCGTCTCAACACAGTCTATTTGCATAATTGGGATTTACTCCTGTTAAAGCAGCCAGCTTTGCTTTTCAGATCTACCATAGCCTGCTACTCGTAACACTTTCTAACATGCACAAAGATAACACTTTCTATATTACATGCTATGGAGAAGAGTTTCCAGGCAGTGTTATAAATGCAGACCTTCATCCATGGACACTACCATGCTTACCTAGGAGATGGACAGGACAAAACTGGTAGATCCAGTACGAGCATTCAATCATCAGCACTTCTGTGAGAGAAAAAAAAAAAAAAAAAAGAAAGGAACAAGAAGATATGCAGAGATCTGTTCAGGGAACCACTCCATTTCTATTTGTTTCTGCTGGATTGGGTGTTTTGTCATAAATCACTGTGCGCTTGGCATTGGATACAAAGATTGAACCCAAAATGTGTCCCAAAGAGGATTTGAAAAATTCAAACAATTCGTAGTATCAAAGAATCACAGAACGGTTTGGTCTGGAAGGGACCTTTAAAGGCCATCTGGTCAACCCCCTGCAGTGAACAGGGACATTTGCAATTAGAGCAGATTGCTCAGAGACGTGTCCAACCTGACCTTGAGTGTTTCTAGTGATGGGTAGTCTACCATCTCTCTGGGCAACCTGTTCCACTGTCTCACCACGCTCAGTGTAAAAAACTTCTTCCTTATATCTAGTCTAAAGCTACCCTCTTTTAGTTTAAAACCATTAACCCTTGTCCGGTTGCAACAGGCTGTGCTAAAAAGACTGTCCCTATCTTTCTGATAGGCTCCCTTTAAGTACTGAAAGGCCACAATAAGGTCTCCCTCGAGATTTCTCCAGGATGAACACCACCAACTCTCTCAGCTTTTCTTCACAGGAGAGGTGTTCCAACCCCCATGATCATTTTTTGTGGCTCTCCTCTGGACCTGCTCCAACAGGTTCATGTTCTTCCCATGCTGAAGGCTCCAGAGCTGGACACAGTCCTCCAGGAAAGGTCTCACCAGAGCAGAATAGAGGGCAAGAATCACACCAGACATCATCATGTCTAGCCTTTCATCCACCAGTACCCCTAAGTTCTTCTCCCCAGCCTGTATTGATACCAGGATGTTGCCCTAGCTCAGGTGTAGGACCTTGAACCTGGACTTGTTGAACCTCATAAGGTTCATATGGGCCCACTTCTCAAGCTTATTCAGGCTGTTCTGGTGGCATCTTGTCCCTCTGGCACGTCAACTGCACTGCTCAGCTTGGTGTCATCTGCAAACTAGCTGAGGATGCATTCAATCCCACGGTCGAAGCAATTGAAGATACTAAACAGCAATGATCCCAGTACAGACCTCTGAGGGGCATCAATTGTCAACAATCTCCATACGGACAGAAAGCTGTTGACCACCATCCTCTGGATGTGACCATCCAACCAATTCATTATCCACCAAGCAGTCCACCCACCAAATTCCTATCTCTCCAATGTTGAAAGAAGGATGTTGTGTGTTACCAAGTTAAAAATCTTACAGAAGTCCAGACAGACAACATCCATAGCTCTTAAATGGTGTCCCAGGGCAGTCTCCCATCCCAGTAGTAACTGGGCCATGTTTGTTTATCTTCTTCAGGAAGAGACCTACAAGGGTAGTAGAGCTGCAGATTTCCCCCAGATCACTCTGGGCGTGTGGATGCTGCATCCCACCAATTCACTATTAACGATACATTATCTGAAGAGGGTGGCTTGCTGTTTCTGAGATATCTGTAGGTAGCTGAGGTATCCAAGAAGAAGACAGAGGCAGGAAAGATGATGCTTAAAGAGCAAAGTTGACTCTTGCTACTCTCCCATCTCTTCATTCCATTTCTGATGTGATCCAGTCCCCAATTAAACTGTTGTGCTTATTCCAAGTAGGTTTTTATTAAGAAAATAAAACCACCAAAGAGGAAGTTGTGCAAGCTCTCTAGAGCTCCAGAAAAGAATTACTTACACACTTACATAGTGGACAAGTGCAGAGGTTTTACCCATCTTCTGGCATGTCCCCAGTCACACTAACTTTCCCTCAGGGAATCATCATTTCCCACTGTCAAAGTTGGGGCTGAGAAAACAAAACACACAACATTTACAGAAATAGACATGCCAGCACGTCAAGAAATCTTGTGGGCTTCCTCTCAGGGTTTTTAAGAGAACAGAATATAAAGGATGTGTTTTAATAAGTCATTGTCACTGATTAAGATTTTTTATTCTTTTTGCAGCATGATTTAATGAATGTTCAAACTGATTTACTCTTCTCTTTCTTGCTATTGTCTCTACTGAAGTTAATATGTTGATCTTAGTACTATATTAAAACTTTTAAAGTCCAAAAATAAAAGTCAGTAATGAGGCTCCTTTTTCTGGACCAGCCAGAACATTCTTCTTTCATTGTGTATGATGCATTTATTTTGCACAAGTCCTGGTGCAAAGGAAGATGAACAATGAGGTCCCCTTTGGAATGAACCCTTACTCCTGTTCATTGTACAATATCTTCCAGAGTGAGAAGGGCAGAGCTGTCTTAGCTTTGTAACACGTGACCTGGGACCGTACACTGTCCCAGTTCACCTCTATCTAGAGCTTCCTCTAGAAAGAAGCCTTATTTTCTTTCCTAGGTTGGTCCAGATAAAAGGAATCTTAGAAGCCAAACATTCTTTCTTTCTAAAGGAAAGAAAACTTTCTAAAAATAAGCTACAAATCTTTCTAAAAATAAGCTTCCTACTCACTTTAGTGAACAAAACTTAAAGCTTTCTCAGACCGAAAAATGAGAAGTGTTATTATCTCTTACAACCTCCTATGTCAAACATTTCTACTTGAATTTTTATTTATGAACTGTACATAAATTTTGCACATTTCAGAGCTGGTCACTCAAAGGGACCAGATTATCTACCTTGTAAGGTGACTGTCCTCCATGCCCAGTTGTATTTTAAGTTTATATGGGACACATCAGTGCTTCCTTATGCAAACAGTTTCTGGAGATGCAGCCCCCTTTACTGGATAGACCAGTTAGATCTATTTTTATATTATGAAGAAGAAAATCATTGTTCAATGGTGATTTACTATCCAGCTCTAGAAATTTGTTCTGAAAGCAGAAAAACTACAAGTACCATGCCATGGATTTATGAGGTACTCCAAACACTCTTTCCTTGGCTTTTGACCATGCAGGTCACATATCTTATGATTTTTTTCATACAGAATCAGTAATATTATGTTACTCAATTTTCTTTGCTTGCCTGCTTACTACTGAGTGCTTATCAGCCTGGTGAACACAACAGGACATGTTACCTGTATGAGCTCATCATAAAACCCAGGCATGTTTACCCCATAGAAATTCTATTAATATCACGTGTACACTTGCACGCTTATAAAGAATGAACAAAAGATGCTTCATGGCTTATTTTAACTAGTGAAACTAGTTTCTTATTTAAAAGACTGTGAAGCTATATATTGTTAGTTTTTGGGGATTTTTTTAGATTTAATAGCTTCTAAAGTCCAAGAGTATTAAGATATCCAGTTACAGTTTTCCATGGAAAACCTTCTTCCTCCACTGTCCCTGTGTGAGGGATGATTAGCATTCTTTGTACCACGGTTTCAACAGAGAAAAGCAGAATTATCTATTGGGAGTCTGGTTAGTCAGTATGGAAATGACTGCTACTGTGTGCCATGAGGGGTGCACAGCTGCCTGAAGCTCTCACCAGTTAGACTTGGCACACCAATTCCTTGCACGTAATGGCACACTCTGAAGTGAGGGTGAGTGTGCCTGTTGCAAGTAGCAAGGCTTCACTGTACATTTTGCACCATCAGCACTACATGAATCCAAACATGGACCCATGGGAATTTTCAGGGGGAAAGATCATCCAACCTGACTGCCACTCCTTCAGAAAGAATATAACTAACTCTGTCTTTAACTAATCTCCACATTTCACTGAGTCCAAAGGGAGCTGAAATTACACAGATTCTACTGACCCAAGCTGGAGTAAATCTCAGTTAGTTCAGAGATGAAATTGTCAGTACTGTATATGCAAGCTGTCCTGTGCAAGCATACCACTTGCACTGGCAGGTTAGAATGTGGCCAGCACCTTTTTTTTTCTTTCTGAAAAGACATTATTTTAATCAATGATAGATAAGTATTCCAATCTATGAGATTCCATCACATGTCAGGAAAAAAAAAAAAAAAAAGAGGCTACTATTTTCAGAAGTTTAGAAGTTTTATTTGAAACTGATTTTCCTGTCTTATAAATTTTCAAGGAACTAAAATGTGTTACAGGTGTAGAAGACAAGATCTGCTGCAAACACCATTCTTATTCTGGTTCAGCCTGTTTTGTTCCCCTTAATAGGTTTTGAAAGAAATTGTGCTAACATCTACAGACTCTAGGGTGAGGCACTCATAGCCTCCCCCCATAGCCGTTATTGTTTTGCACAGACATCTAGGCTTAGCAAGCTCTAGAGCTTGCTGCAAAGTAAAGGCAGGAAAAAGCTTAGATAAACCATGGAAAATTCAAGCAAATTAGGAGTTAGTAATAATTATAGTGGACTAAATTGTCATACATCAGTGACATACATCACTGCAGCTTCTCTAAAGACCATGGGATCCTGACCTTAAAATACAGAATGAAATCCAGTTGCAAATTAAACAAGATTAGTAGGGTTTCCTCCTTTGCTTACTTGCTTGCCTTGAGAAAAACACATGCTATTAATTTTGCCTTCCATCTGTACAAGAAGGTAGCAAGTATGCAGGCCATATCCCCTGACAGAAGTAAAAGAAAACAGGAATCATTTGATTTCCAATGGAAAAATGTGGAGCAAGTGGCTGCTGTTTGCAAAATGGCCACCCAGGTGTGAAGCTGCTTGTCTTATTTAAAGGGTCAGCACCAAACAAGCAGACAAGAAGTTCCTAAAGGGGCTACTCCTATTGGGAGCAATGAGAAGGAAAAGACAGTTTCTGTGCTGTATTTCCTGCTGTTGTAGCGAAGAGGAAGAGCCCCACTGTGAGATTGATGCCGTGGATTTATAGCCAAATTTGGAAAAACACTCTGCTTCCTCAATAATGACTGCCCTCACTGGGAGCTGAGGAGCACTCATCAGCATGCAAAATGCACTTCATCATCTTTCAAGTGGTATACTATCTTGGAATATCTTTTGAGAAGCTGATGCACCAAATAACAAAGCAAAATATATGGGTAGAACTGTTTCCCCTGACAGCATGACTCATACTGATCATCCTACTTTTCAGCTAACTTTCTAACACCATAGTGATTGTCATCTTTATCAGATGTGGTTCATTCTTACAGAAAGTCATAGACACTTGCCACAGTCACAACCCGTTTAAAACTACAATAACACGAAGGAAGGATAATCTTGTGGCTTTATTTCTTATGATGTTTACCCTCAACATACAGAAACTCAGATAAAATCCTCAAATAATAATTCACCAAACCCCCTAGAGACCAACACACCACACAGCACCCATCTCAGTGACAGCAAATGAACGGTAAATAACTATCAGTACTGATAAAATAAATGATTACTTAGATGTAAATGCAATAGTACAGGATGATAGGTATCAACACATATGTAGTTTCATGAGCATGAGAAAATGTTGTTCAAGTCTGAGAAAATGATAGCCAGGACCACCCACACTGCTTGGATGCTCTGTGTTTTCCAGTTGTGATGGAGAAATTAAAACTGGGATGATTTTAAATGGTTTGAAGCAATAGACCTGAAGTGATTTCATAGGCCGTTGAAAGTTCCCTCTATGCTCTAGACACTTTCCTGACACCCTGGCTTTTCTAGACACCTAGACTCGAAGACAGAATGGTTCAATTTTAATCCTGTAATGGAAAATACAAACAAGGCATTATATGTCATCCAGTGGTTGGAAATATCTTTCTGTGAGATATCAGAGAATGGGGAGATCACTTATCTGCTTGGCACTTATGAATTTGGTGGCATGATCAGTTATAGGTCTGCTTACATGGTAGCATTGCTGGTGGATTAAGACCCCTCACTGTGTTTCCCAGGTCCAACATGGGGTATGCTGGAGGCATATACTTTGTCTCTTACAGTGTCCCAGTCTCCTACAGTCCAGTGTCCTCGCACAAGGTAGCTAAGTGCCCATTCCATCTCCACTCACTTAATTCTGTAGTGCTCCCTTTGATCTTAACCTCCAGGAAATTCAGCATATATTGTGTGAGGCTTGAGTGCAGGAAAAGGTCATATTACAATGGTCTTGTCCCACTGCGAAAAGGGGATGCCAGCAGTACTCAGAAGAGATCAAAAACTCCATTGTGAAATGACAGAGACATTGTCTATCCAAACCAACTTAAAGTTTCTCACTACACATCTTCTATTCCATTAATCTAATAAGTGGTGTTAGTTGTCCTCTTCTGGATAACCATTTTTGCTGCCTATTGATCTCAGCTGATACCTCGTGAGTCTAACATTCTGTACTGTGTATACCAGAAATCATTGATGTTACTGGATGAACTGTGTGGGTCATGGGAGGTCTCAGAGAGAGAAGCACATGGCTTGTTCCTGTAATCCAGGCTGTGCCCCTGTAGAGACTTACCTGGAGGTTTTTAACTACAGCTGTGATACTGGAGGATCCTAATATACATAGCATATGGCATCCCAAGAGCACAATTAAACCAGCTTTTCTCTACCAGGAGGACTCATCTCCTTTATTTTCACACTGGCTAGGGTTAGGCAGGTCCAGGAGAGTAACTCAGAGTAGTTTAATAATGCTCACATAGTGTCCAGCTGCTTTTAAAATCTTCTTTTCATTCTATTTACAACATTTTTTTCTAGTCTTTACCAAGACGGGCATTTCCACTGTGATATTAACAGAATCAAGGAAATGTTGGTTAGAAGGGACTTCTAAAGACAATCTAGTCCAGCCTCCTACTCAGTGCAAGACTATGTCCCACTCAGGATCAGGTCACCCACGTTTTTTTCTCTCATGTTTTAAACATCCTTTGAAAGTATGGAGCATCTCCTTGCAGGTCATGTGCTCCCAACTCTCTTGGTAAACTCCTGTTGTTCCCTCTCACATTCATCATCAGTTGTGTCCTGAATTTGAAGGATCTTTTGTACCAGCCCTCTACTAAAAACACACCTTGGCAGATGTTACCTGTAGAGAAGTGCTCCTTTTCTGTTCTCAGCATTTTCCTGATATGCAGTGATTCTGAGAACATCATTTGTCTTGCAGAATGTAAAGGCAGAGGAACACAAAATCTTAAACAAAAGCTTCCTCACAGGTTCTCAAAACATTTGCACTGAACTATCCAGTTTTGTAGTTAAGAGAGAGAAGATGCAAAAAAAAAGACCCCAGAGTTGGTCGACTATGGTACTAAGTATGTGGGAGAAGCATGTTTAAAACCCTGATGTAGAATGGAAAATCCCTGTCCTGAATCAAGTAGAGCAGGAAGTTGTACCTGGGTCTTCCACATGCCTGCCTTGTCCCTTCACCACCCAGCTATTAAAATGACACATTCATCCCACCTGTACACACAACTGATAGAACACCTTCGCCTTCATTTCAACATGGAACAAAACCAAATTCTTCAACCTCAGAGTAGTCACGCAGCAGAATCGCAGTCCCCTGATCAGTTACTGTTTACTGACATCCTTCCTGATCTCTCTTACTTGCCATAATTGCCTTTTACCCATTACACACTGAGAAAGGAATAAGGTGAAAGGAAAAAACTGTTCTAAGGGTGTTGCCACTTCCATCAGCAAATGCATGCTTGTAAACAAGTCTTTGGTGTCACACAGTATGACTTGATTTGTTTTCAGTAAGCCCACACTGAAGAAGGGTCTCCATCAAAATACCACTGGAATCTGTGTAATGAAGTTTCCAACGGCCAAGCTTCTGGAAACTGTTTCTTCCCGTGTCTTCATCAGAACCATCCTAGGCTAGCAGTGTCTCGCTATGTTCTCACATTTTATTTGCCCATGACCATGTCTATGTGTTGTGGTTTAACCCTAATAGGCAGCTAAGCACCACACAGCTGCTTGCTCCTACCAACCCTCCATCCCCAGCAGGACAGGGAAGAGAAAAAGAAGGATAAAAGTGACAAAACTCATGGTTTGAGATAAAGACAGTTTAATAGGTAAAGAAAAAGGTACAAGCACAAGCAAAGCAAAATAAGGAATTAATTTAGTACTTCCCATCATCAGCAGGTAATCGGGCTGCAATGGTTTCAATCATTACCCGGGAGAAAGGGTTTTACGTGTGTTATCTAAACAATGAATGAACAGCTCACTCTGGTTTAACAGCACAGGTTTTTAAAATTATAGAATGATGTGATGACTTGGAAGAAGAAAAAAACCAAACCTCCAGAAAGCAGTGTAAGGATATGGAATTAGGATTTACACATTTTAATTAGCTTTAACTGAGGAGCATAACCTTTGTTTCCAATTTCATGTGACTCAGTTTGTTTATTCCTGTTTATCAAGGACATGTCTCTGATCCTCAGGAAAGAAATTCTGTGGATGCTTAAATGTGAACCATAACTGAGGAGAACTTCTGAAACTTTTCACTTGTCAACACATAGGAAAAGAGCTATGTACATTTTCTCTTGTTGTTTTTCACATGTGGTATCATCAGCCAAATAATAAATATGAAAAAAAGTGATTTCTGGTAAACAAGAAAGAATTCATTCCCTCCACAGCAGGAATTATTGCGTCAAATTCTAAGTTTATTTGAGACTAAGTGGTAGTTTGTGGTGTGACTGAATCTACCAGTAAATGTTATTACTACATGGTTTTAGTCATAAGAATACTTATCAGAATGTGAAGAAGACAGGTATCACTTAAATAACTGTCTCCACATCTGCACAGTGTCATGAGTCAGATTAGTTACACACACTTAGTATCAGGAAATGTGAAAGCTCCAACAAGATTTACAGTTTCGTGTAATTGTCAGCAAATAATGTTTGTCACATAATTGCCCCAATAAGAAACTGAGCTGTGCCAGTACTGTCCTAATAATGCCAGAAAGAGAGCATAAGTGTGATAAATTAGCAGAATCTCCTCAGTTTCTGGGTTACATTATCAGAGAATGCAAAAGTTCAGCTGTATCTTTTGTTGTACCTCAGACAAGGTAACACAACTGTGTGTGGCTTCAGTCCCATGAATGTAGAGGCATCTTACCATAATGTCTGTGAATCTCTAATTCATAGGGAGCTTTGTCTGACCACATGCAGATATTTGCAGTATAAACATCTGCATGTCAACTTCTTGTCCAGGCATCCTTATCAATCAAGGGAGAGATAGGCTTGAAGTGCAAGCTCCTCTCATCCTAAGTACATAAAACAGGTCATGAAAAGAGTGCCACCTAAGAGCAAAGGTGCTTTATTCAGACACCCCACGTTTGCCCTTTGGAGGGAAATCTAAAGGTCCTTCTCTTCTTGGAAGAGACAGGGGCCTGATGAGCTTAGGGATGCTCTCTGAGCCATCCAGCTAAGTATAACTTTATAATGGGTATGGTTGCAGACTATACTAGAAATAGTAACTCACCTGCCTGTTCCCTAAGGCACAAAGTTCAAGATGTGCATTTTCAGAAGTGGGCTATTGTGAAGAGCTACTGCAGTTCTGTGAGAATCTCTGGACAAAAAGAAAGGATTGTAATGAACTCCAGAATTCAGAAAGCAAAAGGAAATTACTTCTTATGATTTTGGAAAATAACCCTGCCTCTGCCTTAACTGTTTACTATTTTTTAAAATTAGTAGTATTTAGTGAGTCTTAAGGATTAAAAGGAATAATGGCCAAAACCCACCAAGGATGTGGAGAGAGGTTATGATTTAGCCATGAGTGCTTATACAGCATAACCTTATATTTTAAAAGGCAGTCTCATAAACCCTTTGTAGGGTTTTTTTTTTGGAAGAAAAATGTGTGCAGCAGCTTGGACAATTCTGTAAGGTTTGCCACAATGATTGTCTTATAAGTAAACAAGTGGTTTGCTTACTTGGAGGGCACATCTTTATACACATTCATACATAGTTCTGTAACCTGGCTAGGGGGCTAATTGCCAAAGATGTTCATGTCCACATCTACCAGATTTGGATATTCACTTAGAATATGATCAAAACTCTGTCTAGGTCAAGAAAGTGTTACTAATAATAAGGTGGCTTACCAGGAGCTGATGCCCTTTGTACAACAATGTGGAATCTAGCTGATTCAAGATTACTGGCAATCCATGTTTTAAGATAAAGCTCTTCCTATTATGCAGATCTCACACAATGGATGGTGGGTCACTTTCTCTTGAACATACTTCACCGCTTTACTTTTATCTCTAATCAAGACTGTCACATCCGTGTTAAAATTCTGAAGAAAAAAAAAAACAACCCAGCCAAGACACGCAGAGACAATAAAGTTCTTAAAATATACAAGAAAGAAAATGAACTCTACATGACAAAATGGTTCTAAAAGGCACAATGTTTCTATCAAAGCTGAACTGCTAGAAGAATGGCTAGCTTGACACAGTGAAGAGAAGAAAAAGTAGATGTCAACCTGTGTATAATTCATATTACCCTTAGCTACCCCCATCAAAAGAGAGCTTTCCGTGACAGCACAGCAGGCAGATTGTCACTTTCTTACCCTTCTGTCAGGCAGATTTGCTTAGCTTTGTAATTTTTGCATATATGTGTAGGTTTCTGCTTGATCTGCTACTATAAAAACTCATCTACCACGTCTATTCTGCATCTCTGCCTTTCTGAGAGAGTTTTTATTGCTAACCTTAAACAGATTATGAGTATACTCCTGGAAAGATGTATTAATAGAATAGGTACTGAAATACATCAGCTTGAAAGTAAACATGTCTGTATGAACAAGCCCCAAAGAGGACGGACGTTTCTAGAGTGCCCCACCTACACAACCACTGCTGTAATGGAAAGTCCAAACTGCAGTATTTTGGTTCTTTTATGTCACTGCTGCTGTATCTGTTACGGTTCTCTCACAGATAAAAAGCGAGGTACAGGAGTTGTTTTTGAACTACTTTGCTCTTTAGTATTTTTTATTGCATTGAGACATTGGTTAAGTCAGTTGTAGAAGCTGAAAACGTTCTTGAAACTATTGAGTCATAGGTGAAATACTTGCAGAAATGTTTTGAGGGCCTAATTTATTCGTGATTATTTTATGTTAAAGCTTATGGATGATTTCTATTCTATCCTGCGTTGTGCACTGGCAGATAATGTTGACAAAGAAACTAATGGTAACTGGATTTTTTCAAAAGAGGGGTTGGACTGAGTTTTGGCTTGAGGTTAGTATATGTTCTTAGTTTAGCAGAGCTACTTCAAACATTGCTAATTAGAGAAGCATTAACATAAGAACAACATTTCAAATTCATTGATGTCATCTTGCTAACAGATTTGGATACATGAGCCATAATCCCACTGAAAGTCAAGAGCTGTTTTTTCCAGAATAGGGAAGGCCCACATGTCCAGATTGGTTTTCATGGTTGGAAGGAGTGGGGGAGATGGGAGATGTGGATTCAATTCTTAATGGTCATTTTTCTTCCCAGGAGTCATCAGCAGTAATGAACTACACAGAACATGTTTGGATCTAGCATCAGACTGGTTTTGGTTTGTGACTCATTTTCTGGTCACAATTAGAGTTTAATATAAAATTTCAACAGTTTTCATACAGCATATGATGCTGATATCACCTGCTAAGTATTGTCCCAGCAAGAGTAGCTATACTGACCAATAAAGAAATAGGTCCTCATAACCCCTCTTGAATTTAGAAGGTTTTAGGCATACCTTTCTATTTTTTGACCAGGAGTCAGTTTTACTGTGTGCTATATTTTTCTCACATGAATACAGATCAAAATGCCTCTTCTCTTCTTAAGTCAATGTCCTCAATATTAATCTGCCTAGGACAGTAAGAAGGTTTCAGGATCAGTAGGGTCTTTTCATTTGCCTTAGTTCAGATGTATAACATTCCTAATGCCTGCACAGCAAATGTCATATTGGCAAGACCAAAAGAACATGATGTATCAAGATGGTTTATTACCAACTCATAACATCCCAGCCCTCCAGCAATCCAGTACCTAGTAAAATTATTAATACCTAATAAAGAGGCTTATTGCAGCTCTGAAGCTAGTGATTGCTTTTTAATTACATATTTCTTTTGATTTAATAAGGTAGTAAATACTTTCTTCATCTCTCTTTAAAGAGAAATATGCATTTTAAGTATTGGTACCCTTTATATAGGTTATTTATATTCCATGCCTAATCATCACCATATTTACCCTGGGTCACATCAACCTTTTAGCCACCTTTTTACATTCTTTTTTGCTATCTTTACCAACAAAACTTTCATTATTTTATGAGTTGTAAAAAGAAGTCCTTAAAGGATAAAAAATGCATACATCCTTCCTTGGTGTGAAAATACTACAGAATAAAGAGGACCCTTACACTAGTCATGACACATTTGTGTTTGTTCCAGCTCATCCCAGTGAAAGGAAAGTGATGGAGCCTGAGGTTGCATACACACTAGTATTCAAGATAGGACTGTAGCTTACATATGCTCAAAGATAAAGAGCAGTGAATTGTCCACGGGATAGGATTCAACACAAACTTGCCTCCACTTCAAGAGACTGAACCACACAGGTATCTGACCCACTGCATCCTCACTATTGCTGGCTTGCTTTTAGCTGGATCACTCATTAATCCAGGCAAATACAGGCACATCTGGCCTCACACACCTAGTCATAGCACACCCTGAGAAGGTCTCCATGCCCACACTGGCTCAGGACCTTGTTTTTTCCTACAAGCTTTCTTCTGTTCTCTATGTTCCCTGAATATCCACTGCTACAACCACAGAGAAAAATCAATAGTCATCTGAAATGTAAATTTGAGCATGGCTGTCTTAAAAATCTGTGTGTTTCCTAGTTACATTAATTGTTTTAATGCTAGGATGAAGTCAAATGAAAAGCATTAGCTTTGTGGTTATGTAGAACCAAATTCAGCAATGTGCCACTGCTCATGCTTCTCTCTCATCCCTCTTGATGTTATCATTAAGAACATGAAGCTCTACTAGCGTTTCATCTCACTCAGGCTCCTTGTATCCAGAGGTATCTTCAGTTTGGCCTGCAGATACTCCAGAAAATACAGTTTATAGAGGATTTAAATTTTTCATCCCGATCATTGCCAAGATTCCCTGTGCAGCACTGGCCCCCAGAAAGGTGCATTGGCACTTGGCACCAAGGAGACAGCTGAAAGCAGCACAGGGACCAGGACAAACAGGTGAGTTAAGAAAAAAACTGTCAAACGTTCTCTGATGGACAGAATGCTGAAGAAAATATTTATATAATTACACCCTGAAAATAGTCAAGAATGCTTGGTAGGCCTTGACTTGAGACCAGCTGAGATTTACTTTTAGCTGACATAACCTGAGAATCTGTCCCTTTCTGTCTTGGCTAAATCTTCAACTTTGAATTCAACCTTCTGTGTTACAAACCTCCTTAAGAGAAAGAAATCTGTTAAGCAATAAAATATGCAGTATGTTACTGCAAAGGAAGAGCTGTAATTGCATCCTTTCCCTAGGGGTTATTTGAAAAGCCTAGCATGCAATAAAGAGACAGTCTGCTGTGCTATAGGCTGCAAACATACCTCTTATATTATCCTCTTCACTTTTTCTTAGGAGAGCAAAAGTTGCATGGCAGGACTGCTTATTTAATTATGGCACACAGGAGACACGTTGTGGGGGGTTGACCCTGGCTGGACACCAGGTGACCACCAAAGCCACTCTATCACTCCCCTCCTTGGCTGGAGAGGAGAGAGAAAATAAAAGAAAAGGCTTGTGGGTTGAGATAAGGACAGGGAGATCACTCAGCAAGTACTATCATGGGCAAAATAGCCTTGACTTAGGGAAATTAATTCAGTTTATTACCAATCAAATCAGAGAAGGATAATGAGAAATAAAATCTTAAAAACACCTTCCCACAACCCTTGCCTTTTTCCTGGGCTCAACTCCACTCCAAATTTTCTCTGCCTCCTCCCGTATAGTGGTGCAGTGGGGCAGGGAAGGGGTAATGATGGGTTCATACTCATTGTCTCTGTCACTCCTTCCTCTCAGAAGAAGGACTGCTCACACTCTTCCCCTGCTCCAGAGTGGGGTCTTTCCCATGGGATACAGTCCTCAACAAACTTCTCCAACATAGGACCACTGGTGCTACCTTCCCATTTCTCCTTGAGACAAGTTGTTGTCAGCTTTACAAAGAGCTTGTTTTTCTTCTAGGTCTGCACAGCTGAAATGTTTAACATTGGAGTTAGTGAAGTCTCTTTCTCCCCACTTATCCTTCACCAGGCTTCGTGGCTGGAGAACGGGGACAGTAATGGATCACAGCAAAGTCACAGAATGCACTATGCCCACTTACTGCTCACTGCAGTAACCAAAACAGAAGCCCTCAGTCTTTATTTGAAAGTAAAGAAAGAGGAGAAAGAAAATAAAACCCTTCCCATTGAAGCTAATGGGGTCCTGTCTCAGTAGACCTATAAGGTTTACTCTTAAGGTAATATGGAGAAAAGAATATATATACAGAAGACAAACAATAATGAAGTTGTATATCACATTTTTCATCATTCTTTCTTTAAATATAAAATTCTTCCCTAGTGATGCATTTTCAAAGGAAGAACATACCTCTGGTCTGACGGGCACTTCTTGGACGTGTCACAGAGCAGTCCAACTCTCTGGGCTACAGTGACATAATACAAACCACAGACTTTGCTCCATCCCCTGGGAAGTCTGTTTTCCTTCTGTTCTTTGATACAGATACAACATATGAAGGGAGAACACCGTCATGGTTTGGGCATGGTTGTGGCCATCAGCAGTGCTGGGTCTTCTTCAGGATCAGCTGCATGCCTGCTGTCTAAGTGAAGTTGTACAGCTGTGATCTCTGCCTTTTTCTGCTAACTACCTAAACGATACAAAACCCTCTCTCAGTGATAGCTTTGAAGCTGTATCACTAAGGGGATGTAAAGAATTTTAAAAATCCCTTTGTTAAAATTCCTAATTAGTGCCAATGTATTATAAGAAGAGGCTTTCTCCAGGCCACTCTTTTACTGTCGCTTGGTCAATTAGGGTAAATGAAAAGACAATGGCTGTGATTTTCCACTCCATCCCTCTAGTTTCACATTAATGTAATAGAGCAATTAACACTGGAGGCTTCAGCCTCTACAGCTGCTAAGCTGGAGTGAGCAGTTGTGGCTGAGCTACACGGAAGTCTGAGCTGAGCCAACCTCAGTGAGTGAAGGAGGCAGAGCTGTCAGCCAACCACCTGGCATGGTTGTCTTTTTGAGGGCAGTCTTTTTGATGTATACCTAGATGCAGACAAGAGGCTGAACCCTCAGTAATAAATAGTAACACTACATAGTAATATCTGGGAATTACTGAGTGCTTAATGCCAGTCATATGAGGCTCTCCCAGCATTTGCAAATGCTAACCTCTGCCATTAAATGTGCATGCCATGAGCTTATTAATTAGTTTATTTTTTCTGGGTTATTTTTAACCTGAAGCAGTTCCTTGATCCAGCTCATAACATAGCCCCACGCATAGTTACATGAGTGTTATTACCTAGATGCTGATGGTGTTGATAACAGAGGAAGGGGAAGGGAGGTCTTTGCACCAGTGTAGTCCCTGAAGCCTTCATATTGTTAAACCACAGGTTTAGGCAAAATTATATTTAATTCCTAACTCCAGCAATGCAGCTGTGATTAAGATTTTACTGCCTTTCATTACAGCCTTATTCCCTAGAGTTGTAAGAACAATTAAAAGGCCTTTTCCTTGCCCTTGACATGACCCTTTCAAAAGTAGGTTAGGGCTCACCTTTCGCCTTCTCCTGTCTCACTGCTATTAAAGACAGGATTGAATTTTACAGCCACCAGATCTACTTAGATTTACATTATGATTCATAAATTCCCTTAGGCAGAGACTGGAACCAGATCTGTTGCTGGTACAAACTGGCACAGCTCCACTGATTTTGACACTAATTTGCACCACCTCACCTGCGTATGTTTTTTAAGGCACTGTGTAGCCATTCAAGCACTAATAAAATGAATGGGTCATTATCATGAGCGCTGTACTTGTGTTGGCTACAACAAAGGTACATGAGGCATGAATTTGAATCAGTATTTCTTTGACTGATGGGGAAATCATGGTCCCACAGATAAACAATATGTTTTCTGTTTGTTCTTTTATCAATATCTGGATAGAACATATGGAGGAGTTTTTGAAAGCTTTCTTCTGAGCAAGGTTGTTTTCCACTTCTGAACTGCCAATTTACCATGAGAAATCCGTTCACTGGAATGACAGAACGGGCAAGATGTACAGCAGAAATAGTATGGTCTGTTGCAATAAATTACAGGTTTCTTTTTCATGTGTAGCAGTAGAGGCGGCACTGATGCAATTAGCTACAGCTGGTTATAGAAAGAAAACATGCATCTGTTGATGGCTCGGACTAGAGGGAACCAGGATGTATTTTCTGGAATTTATCACTGTAGAGAGAGAAGGGGAAAAAAAGAACTGTAATTTTCATTCCTGGCTACAACAAACTTTTATAACCTTTATTTCCCCCCCCTGTTAAAGTAACAACCTAATAAACACATTTGGTCCATTACACAGCAATTAGCAAATGCATCTAGGTCATCACAGATGCTCTGAAGGAAGGATATGTAAGGTTCATTTTCTGGAATAAAGGTTCTGAAATAATTACTTGCTGAGGTAAAGAACCTAGGTGTCCATATGTTTTATGCCCTTTTACCTCCAGGCTTCAAATATCCCATTTAGTTGTAAGAAAGGTAGGTTTGGGACTAATTTGCTAGCAAAGCTCTTGCTGCTGGCTGATCTGAGTTTTCCTGTTCCCAGGTATCACAGTTTGGGGTTTCCAGAAACATAGCTGCAGAGGATGTGGTTCACATACATGATTCTCAGCAGCAGCCCCATGGCATAGCAGTGCCTTTCTTCTGAATGTCCTGATCACAGACTTGTTTTGTCTCTGCCTGTTTTATCTGCCTCTTTTAATCTCAGTGAATTGACTCGTTTCCACCACATTCTTCCAACAAAACATATGATTATCTTTAATATTTTTTACTTTAGAAAATATTTTTTTTACTTTACTTTATACTTGTATGTGTTTCTCCAAATAAAACTGCACCTAAATGTTTTTATTTGCTCAGTAAATTTGATCTGAAAAAAATTGTAAAGAAGAATCGTTCTTTTCTATGTCTGACTTGGATGCTTCCTTTCACCTTTTTATTTCCCTTTTCCCTGGTTTTGGTGTTTAATAGCAGTGAGACAGTTTTTATTATTATTTATTCTTCTATGGAGAGCAAACTGAAACAAAACTACCTCTGAAACTTTCTGTGTCAGTGGTTCTCCTCAGTCTCATGTTTGATTTCACTCTTCCATTGCTCCGGCCCTCAAACTTTATGTAACACTCTTATCCATCGAGGTTAGTTCTGAGAGACCTGGCAGACCAATTCTTTCTGCTGCTGCTTGCAAGTAAGTATGAGCAAGACTTATTTGCAAGCACTGAATATTTTCTCAAGATTGAAGTACTCCTGGTACTCTGCCCCACCTTCTTATTATCTGGCAGTCTATCCTGTGGAAATATCTCCAGTAGGTGCTTCATCCTCTGTGCTTTGTAATGTACTTAAATTAGTGAGCTGGATCTTTTCCATTTCGTTAGGCATGGGGCACTAAAGTCTGGGAAGTATAAGAGAATTATAACTGTGAACCATGAACACGAGTATTTCCCAATGAGGCATCATGTTTTCATCCTCCAGTCCTACCAGAATCCTTCCATGTGTTTGAGTGGTAGAATACATCTCATGGCTTCTGCATCATAAAAGCAGCTAGTCAGCTATTCTTGCCATTGCTTTGGGTCAAAATAACATGGAAATGGCTAATTTGTCCTTTCTTAGAGTGGACTCAGAACTTGGGCTGAAAACACCACAGGGTGGGAAAGAAGAGGTGACCTTGAACATTGGCATTCAAGCCCAAGATTCAAAAGGGACTTCTGGGCTTTTGTCCCATGCTTAATCTATGTCTAAACTGACAGTCCATCAGGAAACCACAAAGGCAATTACACCAATGCAGCACGATCACTGACTTGCCACTTATTTCCAAAGCTGTGTTTAAAAGTAAAATGCCACTTCTTAGACTTCCTCCCTTGTTACACAGCCTCTTTAATGTTCCATCAAAACAAAGAAAACAACTGTTCCCACATTAGGCATACATTAGCTATGGGGAAAAGAAGAAAAACAATTCATTATTACATGCTTTGGAAAAGGAAAGGAGCCAGGGTGTGTGCCTAGACGACAAATTTCTATAATCTCCACACCTATAATTTACTTCAGAAATATGTGGTTACCTTGAAGAAGAGAGGGATCTTCCTAGCTTGCCAGTGTAATAAATGATTCAGGTGTGAATGGAAACACATGAAGGGAAAAGTAAAGATCTAAGGAAGACAGAGTTTCAAAACTGTAAGGCTAAACAATATCTTCTCAGACCTCACCCACTCAAATTCCTGCCCCACAACTCAGCAAAAGGAGACAAGCCATCTTGATACTGGCACCCTTCTGCAGCCAAATAAAGAAAAAAAAAAGAGCAAGTATTGAAACCCACAGAACAGATGGCAAAGGAGGCATTTCAAGCTCTCTCAGATCATCCTGTGAGTTGAAAACAGATCTTGACAAGCTTCAAGTTATTGAAAATGGATCCAAGCAAGAGCTGATGTTGCTGCCAATTTCTCTCTCCTTAATTACAATCAATTTCTGCCGTGTGCTCACCAGAAGGAAAAAAAAAATCCCAAACCGAAACAAAACACATTTATATTGGAGATGGGAAGTACAGCCTGTACTGATACACTTCATTCTGAATGTAGAAGATGTTCAGAACACAGAGGAACAGTGGCTACTTAATTTCCTCATGAACAGAATAACTTATGCCAACTGCTCCTATAAGGGATACTGGGCAAGGACCGTTTTCCTCATTGCTTGCTTCAGAAACAATCTTTACAAAATCCCACCAGTAATGGCAGATTAAAAATGAGTTAAATAGATGATTTAAAGTTAACAAAAAGTATTTTCCTTATGAGAAATGGGCAGTGCATGCTGATACTGTCTTCACTGGTCATCCAAGAATCTGGTACCAACAAAAAGCAAACTCATCAAGCTTGCTATAAAGACCGCCCTGCAGCATAACACATTTGTTTAGCGTTCCAGGGGACCCCACCTCACCTGACTTCAGCTGTCTGAAAAGCTGGTTTTCTCAGAAATGCTTTTTAGGATGAAAACAGCTTTCCAGAAATGCTTGTTTCTCTCTACTGAATGAGAAGGCAGTGCGGGGTGACAAGGTTAGGCCAAGGCTGCAGTTCAGCTGCACAGTAAATACAGCCCTAGAGTTTCCAGCCTAAATGTGCTAACATTTTTCAACAGCTCAACTTTTTATCAGCAGGCCTTGCTCCAGACTTGTAGTTGTTGGTACTCTTGCAGCCAGGAGAAAGGCAGCCTAAAACAGTATAGTTTTGATATCCTGTGCTCGGGCTAATCTGATGGAAATGCAGAGATGCACCCACATGGAATAAGGCTCAGGTTCAGGCACTTCATAAGGACTAGTGATGGTGAAACATCACCTGGGGTAGACAGCATTTTATCTGTTGAAGGGCCACAGGTCCTCTGTGGTGCAAAATGGAAGCGGCTCAGGGAAAGCAGGGTCTGTGGGCTCCCTGTCCTGTCCTCCTGGGCTCAGGCCACTATAAAGAGATGCTCTGTGCCAAGCACATTTTGGGAGAAGAAGGCAGCAGTGAGTGGCTTGGGAGGTGTGTAGGCTGGGCTATCACTAGTGGGAGACAGCCAGTTTACCACCTGGCTTGTGAGAATGAGCCTCCCCTCCCTGCCTCCTGTGTAGGATTCACTCCTGGATTTCTTCCTTCTCCACGGGAGGATGAAAAAAAACCCACAAAAACGGAGCAACCATCTCTTTAAGATTTTGGGCCCAAATTGACTCATGTCAGCCATCCCTTTGAAGTACCAGGGTTGTTTGTGGAGGCAGAGGATCACAGATCAGCGCTGGACAAGCTGATTGTTTCAATCAAAGTTTTAAATGACTGCCACATGCAAATACATGGAAAAAAAAACAGAGTTCTGCAGCAGACTCTATCCTCCTGGGACCACTCCAGCACCCAGCAGCACAGGGGGGCTGCAAGGTACAGGAATCCTCTTCAGCTCTTCAGGATGGTTTCTTGCTGCAGCTTGGGCAGGTCATCTGCCCAAAGGACAGACACCAGGGAAATTTAGAGTAAGGCATCTGTGGAAGAGCTGTGTGATAGCTTGGTAATGAGCAGAGAAAATGGCACTTGTGCATCCAGGACTCTTGTTAACTTGCTAATCCAACGTAATACTGAGTTCTTTCATTGTAAATGACTTCGTAGCTCAGGATTGCAGATTTCATTTCACATCACTTTGTGGTTGCAGAAGTTAGAAGGTACTTACACATAAGTGGTTTTTTGTGTCCTTTCTATTGTCCCCAAGTATTTGATATCAATTTGAATGCCATGTCAGAGTCCAAATAACAAATACAAGCAGAATGCAAAGAAGACAGGCCATTTGTCCAAAAGTAGGCATCTCTGCCTGTTGAGAGTTTGTCTCTTGTGTTTCCAATAAAGTAGGTGAACTTGAGAGCTATCTGTGCTACTATCACATTGCTACTCCTCACCTGAGCTGTCCGCAGATAATTCATCTTTTAAAACATATTTTTATGTTTTCTTCCAAAGAAGAGTTGCCAGAAAATTTGGGTGGAAAGTTTTGCACTGCTTTTAGGTATGTGAAGCTAAGTCTTTTAATCCTCGTCTGGCCTTCATAAACTTGCAAAATGACCACACATGACAAGACTAGGCATGACATAGCACCCATTTTAGTCTAGTCCAGTATATCGCAAACATCAGGCAGCACTACTTCTGTAGAAAATAGGAAGGACCAGAGGCATAGGAGGAGATGGAGGTGGGGAGAAAGATGCAGGAGGTTTCAGACAGACATACATGAAGACATGTAGGTTTCATTGTAATATAGCAAGGATATGATTGATTTCATGTGAAGGGGAAAGTGGGGCTCCAGCTTTGGAACCATCCAATTACACCATAGTCAGGCTTGTTTCTGAATGTTTTTCTACCTTTTACTTCTTAATAAAACACTTTGGAGAAGTGAACAGGCTATGATGTATATGTAGATATGCTTTCTTGAGTTAGCAGATAGCCTGAAACACTCATTCCAGAGCTGGAACTCTTTTCCTCTTCTCCAGGAGGTATTTACTTCAAGTTTTACTGTCCTGAGATCCTTCTAATGTAACCTAGCCTGGGACAACTGTGCAGGTCAGAGGAAGACTGACAATACAATGGCCATCCTTCCTAAGCAAGTAGAGCCTTACCCGCTGCTGGCAAGGCAAAGGGTGCTGACAGACTAACATTCTTGTGAGGAAAGGCAACTATGCTGAAGCATTTGGGGAAGAAGGAGTATCCTACACCACCGCTTCCATTTCTCAAAAAAAAAAAGCCTGGCCACTATCACACCATCTTGTTAGACTCCTGGTGTTCTGGTCCGTGGATTGCCAAACATAGCTGGGAAAGAGAACAAAACAAACATTTGTGAAATCGTAATCGGAAATGTAAGCTCATCCTTGCTGTGCCACTTGTGTAAGACCTCCAGCCTGCGTCGTGTTTTGCTCCAGCACAGGAGTCTGCCCGTCTTGAGCAGATCACAAAGCTGAGGAATACTTATGACAATAATATTGGACAGATTAATGTCTCACAGTTTCTCCAGCACCTCTGTTCACAGAATAACAATTTCACAACAATGTGCATGTAAATAAACATCAGAGCCAATGTGAGCTGGCTGAGCGAACGTCCAGTCAGAAATGCCACACTTATTGGAGGGAGCCACTTAGGCTGTCTTGCTAATGACATGAAAACAAACATAGTTTTGTGAGGCTTAATGCTTTTACTTTGCTGAGCATGGACGGGTCTTGTATGAAAAACTGACATCTAATGGCTTATTTCTAATCACATTTCTTTCTTTTTTTTTCCTCCCTTACTCCAGTTGTACCCTCCTCACACTTGCAAATTAGTATTGAGATGTTGTCTTGTTGTGATTTCTTTTACTCCACTTTCTCTGACTTTGTAGCACATAAGCCATTTGGTGCAGGGTCTGTATGTGTACAAACTTTATACTCTTCAGAAGTACCTCATGACAACAATATATGTCCTGGCTCCTGAGTGAGTTCATGGTCCCAGCTGACTGAGGCAAGGGATGCAAAATGCAACGGTTCTGCACAGAAGGGTTGCTAAACCAGCATGCCAGTGCTTAAAGCTACAATCTCTGGAGCTGTGAATTGAAGAGAGAAGAGATAAAATTATCAGTACAGTCTCATGGCCTCTGGAGAGGTGATATCTAGATCAAAAGGTTGTACACATATGTGTGTCTGAGCTCTAAAGCTATGCCAACAGTGGAGGACCTGGTCCATCTTCCTGCACTGTAAAATCTCTCATATGTGGAGCTCCACACCCACAGCATCTGTATCTCAAGCCCATGGGGGGTGATGGGGGCCAGGCTTCACGCATTCATCGAAATCCAGAGACGTTGCTATTAAGATGTTAATCTACAGCTTCTGAGCCTCACAGTGTTAAAAGCTTGTGGTGTTCACAGGGAGCAAAGACGGGTAGAATGGGATTGCTCAGGGTAATTGGTCTTTACATTAAGAGGAGGACTCACTGCATCCAGCTTCAGATGTTTGCAGTGCAGCAAGTTCTCCACAGAAAACGAAGTGGAAATAGATACTTGTAGGCATGATTGACCTTCGCCTCATGTAGATATCTAAAATAGGTCAGATGAATCATCTCTTGTGAGTATTTCTTTCCGATGACTATAAAGGGAGCTTGGCCTCAGATGTAGACCTCTATATTACAAACGTCTAGAGTGAGGTGTAGAGTTCTTCAGAAAGATGTTCATTCCTGATGTATGTGCAGAAGCAGACTCTAAGTTTATACTTCAGTACTTTATGCATAGAAAAGATGGGAAGTGTAGATATGTCCTCAGGTTTGACTAATGGACATTAACAAATTTTGATTACACACTCTGTGAGAACAAACATCTAGAAAATGAGCATGAAACAGCCGAGGCTAAAATTTTAGTGTTACTATGTAGTTCATAGTGACTCTCAATACATATGTTTAATGCTGATAAAGTTTATTTAAATATATATTTATTACAAACAATGCTAATGAAGTTTAGGATTTGTCTTCTTGGCAAAGTAAATTCCAGTTTTCCCTCCTATTTCTGTAAGGAGCTTGCACAGAGAGAAGTTTCTCACAGAAGGTGGAGCTACCTTTGTCCATAGTTGTGAGGACCGTCCAGCTGCCTGTAGGATCATTAGAGAGTACACATGGGGGATGTGTTTTTCCTCATCTTTAGATCAGTGTCCTCGCAGAAATCTGCTACAATTCCCAGCTGAGAGGCAAATGAAGTAGAGAAGTGTGTTATGACTTTGTCATGTCCTTCTTGGAGTCTGTGACTGTCAGACAGGAGAACCAACAGTGGGAGCACCCCCTTCTGTTTCCACAGGTCACGGGCTCTTGCTATCTTATCTGCTGTAGAAATTGTTGACTGTTCTCCATCTGAGTGTCAGAGGAAGTAGAGCACAAGAGCATGCCATGATCTGGTAACGTCCCTGCCCAAGCATCCATCTGCAATACACAGGAGTAGAAACAAAGGAGGGGCAGGCATCTTCCACGGCCACAGGGCAGACCCTCTCTCCCTGCCCTCTCCTCCCTTCTGTCACTCACCCAGCTATGTTTCTGCTGGCCTGGGCTGGCATAGCCTTTTTTATACCCATCCAGGGCTGGCTGTGTAACCAAGCACCAACATTCTACCTGCTATGACATGAACACAACATCACCAGGACTAATGCCAGGAGCTGGTTACTGCCTGCTATGATGTGACCATGACATGACCAGGACTGGTGCATCACTGCGACATGGTCATTCTGTCATTCCAGTGAGAAGAAAGAAATAAGCAAAGCTCCAACAACTGATAATGCTAAAGAGGGAAATGAAACAGCAATTTAAAGAACAGCATATTAGAAAACATTAAAAATTAATTAAATGCTTCAGCTCATATCCACTGCACAATTTCGAAGATTCATGTGGTACTTGCTGATGAGATTTGTGGGTTTGAAGGTTAAATTCTGGAAGAAAAATGCCTGTTAAACTGACTGAAGGAACTATTTCACATCCTTGGAAATAAAGACATGTCTAGTACCTAACATTGCACCCCAGAGTGCCTGACAATTCTCAGGAGTAGTCGTGAACTGTAAGACTCATCTCTTTCTTTCCCTGAAAGAATAGAAGCTGCAAAGTGGAAGTTCTTAGCTTAGCTGGAGAAAATAAACTGTAGGCCATCCTCCCTGAGCAAGGGAACCAGGTATTTCATGAAATAACTCAAAACTATGAATCCCCAGGGGGCATACGGTGTTAATCCTCCTGACTTCATCAGGTTCTCCACTAGTTCCTCCTTGTTTGGGCTTCTGCCTCCCACCTCCCAGTCCCTCCCAGCCACCACCAATGCCTCTGAGAGCTATGACCACATTTTTCTGCTATGAAAATCCCAAAGCCTGGCTCCCAAGGGATTTTGCTATTGAAAATGCAGTGTTGGTCTTGTTGGGTTTGGGCTTCTTGTTATTTGCCTCTGTGAGCTGTTTATTAAGTAATCAAATAACAGCATAGTAAATAAATAATGTCTTGCCTCATAAAGGCTCAACTATGCAAGAAGTAAGAAAGACTCGTTGCATTTTACAAATTGGTCATAAGGAAAAAGTAAGACAAAATACACGGTGACTAACTCCTGGGTGAAAACACTTCAGGATAAAGCACCCTGGAAATGGGAATGGTTTGCTTCCTGTTATGTACAAAATGGCTGCAAAGGACCTATGAAAGTCTCTCAAATAAACACAGTGCTGTGTGTGTTTGTTTGTTTCTAGTTAGAGGTATACAGCCATTCAAAAGACCATGTGCTGTATAAGCCTGCTTTGTAGTACAGATAGTGCCTAACCACTACTTTCCTCTCTCTTGATCACTAATGAAAACAGACCATATAGAGATGAAAGTGTTCTAAATCAGTGCTCTGTGTCATTTCCCACTTACTTTGCACTTTTCTGACAGCTGAAAGGCTGCAATAAATTGAGTGCATGCACACCCACAGAGAGTGACAGTACTGCCATAACCTAGCCTCTCAGGATGTGTATTTTCTGCCCCAAGGGACTATATTGAAAAATTATCAAAATGGGCAGGGTTTTTTTTTGTTGTGGGTTTGGGTTTTTTTTTACTGTGATTTAAAAATTGAAGTTCTGATGAACGCAATTTATTTTTGAGTTGAGTTTTCCTACTACTTTTCAGAAAATTAGAACATTTTCATTTTAACTAAAGTAATTGAAAACAATTCTTATACTGTAGTCAAATAAGTCTCCTATGAATATGAATAAAAAATCAGGNTCCTTCCTCTCTCTTCTCCCCATGCTCCTCCTTCCTTTTGTCCTTCTATCCTTATTTCTACCCTCCTGCCCTCCTTCCTTCCCTTACTGCCCCTTTCTCTCTTTCTCCCATTTTTCTGCCTTTTTTTTCTCCTCAACTTCTAATTTTGTTTTGTAGGTAGTTGGAGATCTGGTTTATTTTAAAACAATGAAGAAGGCAGAATCCCCTGAGGTAAATTCATTGAGTACTGGGAGGTCTTGGTAACACAATTGAACTGGCACCAAATCAATAAAAACAGAACAGAAGAAAAAACAGTAATTAAAACATTCTGTCAAAAAAATGGAGCAGTAATTAAAAGATGCAAACTATTGTTTTGCTACACTAATTACATTTTAATTTTCAATAGCTTGCTGAATAGTATAAAAGCTCATGCCTATAAAATGTCCCAGTGACAGTGCTCTTTCTGCAACTAGCGTGATAACAGTGTTTATGTGCTGTAACAGAGTGGTATGTGCTTTCAACTCTGTGTGGGTGAAACGAGTTTCCTTGTAAGATAGCATGACAACAAAGTTTTTTTGGGTTGGTATTTCTTTTTTTCTGGTGTGGAAAATTATTACTCAACACAACACACACACACACACATGCACGCACGTATACACGCACACAAAAACGGGCTGAGTCCAAGAGACACTCTGCTCAGGGCACTTCCACTGACCTCAGTGGGAATTTTGTGTGTGGCGCAATAGCGGGTTGTTGGCTGGCGTGAATACTGTACTTAGGTTTAGACCATGTTGTTTTCTTCCCATGTTGTTGAAGGATGAGGAGAAAAACAAATTGAATTTTCCTATTAATATACACCATTTTCAACTCTAAAACATGCAACGTTTTAGGCAGGGTCCTGAGGACTTTTCTCACAGAACAATCCTCACAGATTTCACTGGTAGATACCCATACATAAAAGCAAAGTAATAAAGCCCATATTCTGTACCGTTATGAATCATAATTGTCCTGAAAAAAATGTTATAGAATTAATTTAACTGCTTTTTAGAAGAGTTTGTTTGGGACCAATTTTCATAGGCAGATTTAAGAAACATTCCAAACCAGGATTACACGGGACGGAGTTTGTTATTATTGTTGTTTGCAGCAGCTCGACACAAAGTCCTGGCAAAATCTGGATTCATTAGCTACAATCTGCTTCTCCCCAGCTGTAGTTTACACACTCTGCCTTTCATATCATCTCATTTGAATGATAGCGTTCTCCCAGAAACAGGCATCCCATGTGTTCAGACATGTCCGCAAAACAATAGATCCCTTCCATCAAAGTGGGAGCGGTAGGGAAATAATTTCTCAGAAACTAATCCCTGGATTTCAGATGTATGAAATCAATGAAATGCCTCAGTCTACGAAGGTGGTCAGCATTGCCAAACAATATTTCACAGCTGCATAGCTTTTCTACATTTTCAATGTAATTTGAAATTTCTTTTTAAATAATAAAAATAAAATAAATAAAATTAAATAAAATAAATACCGCACCGTATAGTAGAATAAAGTTATTTATTCTACTATACACAAAGAGGGTAATGTTTTTGTAAAGAGAAAACACTAAGCAAACATTATCTATCCTCCTGAATTCACCTCTCAGTTACAGGTATTTATTCCCACTCATCTGGGAAGGGTTAATAAAGTATAAATCTGGGCAGAGTCAACCTACTGTCTGGAAGTAAATTAAAATTAAATTCAAAAGGGAAGCCAGCATAATAATATTGCCAAAACCAGGCTCGCTTACACTGAATAGCAGATCTGTGTGCTTTTCTAGGGAGTGATAAGGTGATACTGATCACACCAGCAGTATTGGTACCTTTTACCCATGGAAAGTAACCTGGAGGTTGGCTATAAACAGTATAAACAGTACCACTTACATGCAGTGGAAAACTGCAGTTATGTATTTTCACAAACCGAAGTTGCAAAACCAAAACAGATACAAAACAGAGAAAAATCTAGAAAACAAAACAAAAACAAACAAACAAAAAAAGAATTATCTAGTTTATTCCCTTATCTTCTGGGAATAGCCCATATTGAAGGGGGTTTTGTGCTGATGCAAGAATAAATTGCTTCAAGAATTATTTCATGGACACATAGTATTCCCCAAATCCCTATTATTATGATGTTAATGAAATGTCTCGATTTACTGAAATTAAACAAAGACAGATATTTATTTAGAATTCCTGTAACTGCTACAACCAGTAAATGTGTTTCATCACTACGATTGCAAAAACCTACCAGAGAAATGCAGCTCACAACACAGAACTGAATGGAAATAGAAATTTTGTTAATGTTACACTAATGCTCACAGCAGAAGCATTTGACAGAAGGGAAAATAAATCAAAAGAGCTGACTGAGGCCAAGCCATGGATGAGTCTCTGGGAGCAGTGAGCTGGGCAGCCCCTGTGCAGCACTGTGACCACAAAACCAGCTGCTGGGGCACAGGGAGGTGCTGGCCAGCTCAGGAGGGGAATGTGAGCTTGGTGTGGGGCAGTAACAGTGTGACTGTGGGCCTGGGGCCACAGCAAGGGAGAAGACAAGGATACCCTTATGGCCCTTGATAAGCTACGGAAGCCTCAGGATGCCAGAGCCATGCTGCCTCCTGTGCACCAGCTGGATGTAGGCACCAGCATACCCTGACACTTCTGCCTCTGGAAGTCTCTGCCAGCCTCTCTTCCAGAGCATCTTTGTAGACTCTTTTTCCTTCGTATACACTATACACTATACACTATACACCTGCCCTAAGGAAGAATGTTGCAGCAGCACCAAAGTTGTGATTCTGTCACCACTCCTACATGCTGGGGTTGCTGCAGGAGTAGAGGAAAAGCAAGAGATTTCCTCACAGCAGATAGAGCATATCTGGCCAGCTTGATATGGACAAGGTGACAATCAACCCATGGCTGGTAGTTGTGGTAGTTATAAAATTCTGACAGCGCCAGCAGCACGCTTTGATCTGGATAGATCACTGGCTCCATCCTTTCACAGATCCTTGGGTACTCATTTCACTGTCTGAGAAGTCAGGAAAAAAAGCAACAGCAAGACGCAGTGTTTGTGGTGCTGTGTTCCTCCTACACTTGATTCTTTGGAGCATACAAATGCTGTGCTTTCACAGCTTGTCAGAATAAGGCTATAACCACTGTAACCTGGCATGCACCCTAAAGGCAGGGACAGGTTGCTCTGTAGTTGAAACCTGGTCCTAACCAGATCATCTCCTTTACATTAACAATGCATTTCTGTGTCTGATTTTGTCCTCTCAGAAGAGATGGGAATGTCCTTGGCAGCAGGAAATGACAGAGATCCACAGGTGAGCCAAGGTAAGGTTGCTGGAAGGTTAAGTAAGAGTCAGACACTCCAGTTGTGTGGTCAAGAGTCAATGTGTTTTAAAAGTCAGTTTCTTTCAGATCCTCTGCCTGAGGTGACTTCTTGAGTTGGGGACAATGATGTGAGATAACCACAAACAGCTACTCACAGTACTTTTGGAGTATATTTCCTCCTCCTCCAGGTCTTTCTGTTAAAGGAAATGATCAAGACAACAGTAAATACATGACCTCAGACATTACTACAACTTGGAAGCTTAGCGATGGCACTTGTCTGCTCTCATTCATTCAGTTGTCTAATGCTAAAGCCATGCGTTGGGTTTTATACTGCAAGCACACAATTGTGTCAGTTCTGTGCTGGTTGTAACAAATATTGTCTGCTGGAATTTTTTTTTCTCTATTGGAAGTTTTAAATGTACAGCACAATATTAATTAAGCTAGGTTCAAAGGTTAAAAAGTACAGCTCCTCTTTTTGTCTATGAAAATACACTAAACAAAACAATAGATTTTCCATTCATTTTTAGTACCCTCCCTAAGCATACCAACCTTTTAATAATTTCTTACTTCTACCACATACTCTGTGGCAACTCAGGAGGCCTTCTTTAAAGAGGTTTAGGTGCAAGTAATACAGTGTAGCATGCATAACATGAAATGAATCTGAGATGCCTTGATTTTTCCTGTTTTGCTTAGTCAGTTGCCAAGCAGGTGGGAGCTGCAAAGTGCTCTAATTCTACTCTTATTTTTGTTTCCTTACCACATTTATGATTTTTTTCTGTAACTCGTTGCAAGAGCGAAACTCAACGTGAAGTCCACATTTAGCAATATCTAGAACATACAGTAGACTAGCTTCATACAGAGCATTGCATTTTTTTCTCAACACCACATTTGAACAAAGTATGTGCAGGCCAGTTGGAAAGGATTCAGAGAAGAGTAGCAAAAATAAAGCTGTAGCACAAGGACTGTGCTCAGCACAGAAAAATGGAGGAGGCAGAAGAGCTGTCTGCTGACACATGAAGTCATGTTCAAGTGTAGAGGCCAAATAACATATTTAAGTAGTTATAATGAAACTATTAGGCTAAATGAATATTAGGAACATTACAGTGGATAAATTCCTGGTTAATCTATCCATAATTCCCTTCAAAGAGAAAGTCCCACAAAAGTTATTAGGAAATACAAGTACTTAGGAAGGAAGTAAAGGGTGGAACAACGGCCTTGCACTGGTAGCAGGTCTTAACAGAGCTCCATAAAGTGTGCAGTACTGTACTGCTGATGCACTGACATGTTTAGTGCCTGTTTTCTTCTGGGACTGCATGTAGGTGCCCAGGTAGCACTTGTGTTTGCACGTAGGTTCCAGTGCTGGTGCTTGACGTGAGCGCTTCAGCCCCGACTTGTGTACCCCTCTTGCTCTGAGAGCACTGGCAGTGGAAGTGACGAGTAAAGACAGACATGGAGGGAGAGGAATTGTGGCTTTGCTGAAGGGTATCTCTTGTCTCCACTGTAGTCAAGTGCAGTAGAAAATGCCCCTTAAAGTGACTGGTCTTTTGGCTTTATGAAATGAACACAGTGTTCCCAGTTGAAGAATTTCCAGCCTAACCAGAAATAATAGAAATACTTAGAAAAGATGATGTTTTCTTTGAAAGAGTGAGGCAAATTGCTTCCAAAGAAGAATTAAAATATTAATTTACTCTGTGGTTAACATTTACCACCTCTGTGACAACAATAGCAACATCCTTGTTTGCACTTCTACAGCCCCTTACAGTTGCATATATTGAAAGCTCTTTAAATAGTAAGCTAATGTCTTTTGCAGCTCTCAAATGGCAGAGCAGAGCAAAATTAGGTGAGGTCAAGGGCTTATTAAAAGGGGCAACACTACTATTCCAAAAGTGCAGTCTGCCTGTTCTGCCAGCAGTCCATGTCAATTCCCACAGTTAACAACAAATAGCACTGAGACTCATTTAACAACAAAAGAAAATGAACTCTATACAGGGGATCCTCTTGTGGCATTCATTGTAATTAATAACATTAGTGACACTCTGTTATTTTATCTTCATAATTTGTGCAGTTGTCCTAGTCACTTGCTAAAAATCCAAAATAAAATCATTATTATTAATAATAATGATCATATTTCACATCCCTTTTTAAAAAATATGAATAAAAAAGAAAATAAGTCTCAGCAACATGAATGCATTGGGTGGGGTTTTTGAATTAATCTGAAGAGGCGAAACTTAAATCTGCAAGAAGAGAGTCATTTCTATATTCAACTTTGGCTTTAAACACCTGAGTCCAAAATCACCAGCCTCCAAAACACTTGGTAAGCCATCACCTAATCCTGACAGCCTTCCAAATGCCTGTTTTTCAGCAATTAATTTCTCCAGATGCCAGCGTACTCAGTGGTAACAGCCTTGATCTTATCAATGTTATGCTTCCTTGGCATTCACAGGAGTGTCTTCTGAGCTACTCACCCCATCAGCCTCTTAGAAAATACCCAAAATATCACTCACCACCCAAAATGTGGCCGACAGAAGGAGGGTTATGCCTTCCCTCTACTACATCTAGTCATGAGTGAGTAACGGTGTAGGAGAAGGTTAAAGTTAATCTTCCAAGGAAACTCAAGTAGGTGCCCTCCCACAACTCTTTCCAGCTCTTGATGACTCTGAGCTTTGTTATCTTTAGCAGAAGTCCTCAACCATTCCCAAACTTTGATTCTATAAAATGGAGAGAAAAGGAGAGAGAACAAACACATATGTATATCTCCCTTGTTCAATGGATACAGACTTCAAGGAACAGCCTACATAAAAATAAATTACAGAATTCTCCATGGCCCTGCCCCTGTCCCAGTATTCTCACCTTTAAGGCTGTTCCAATGATATGGATTTAGACCCTCAAACAGATGAGACTTCACTTAAACTATTTTTCTTGAGAGACTGTCCTCAGCAATGAGCTACTGGATAAAAGAGGATGGATGGCAACATTTTTCTTTTTTCTTTCTCCTCTTACTTAGGCCATGTTTTCCAAAAGATCATGGCCTTCCTCTCCACCCTCACCTCAGTGCCTTAGTAGACATGAACCCTGCAGGGCTGCTCAGAATGTCATGAAGGGTAATTGTTACATACACACAGGCACTGTTCTGCACCCGCCAACAAGGCATCTCTACCCCTGGGCTCTACCATAGGATGCACGACAAGAAAAAGCAATGGATTTTTGTATTTTGTTCTACCTACCCCTGGACTACAAATGTACAGAGGTCTGCTCAATTGATTCTTTATTTTTAAATATCATTCTTGGTGAATTTATGAATGTTTAAATGTGCTGAATCCTGCTTTACTTACCAACATGATACAGCAGAGGGAAAGAAAACTTTTCCCTGACTGGGATGTTTTATAGCTGTCCACGAGAAAACAAAACACCACAGTTTTTCAGCCCATTTTCCAGCCTTTCTGGAGACACAAGTATTTGTTAAGATTAAGTTTCATGTTGACTTTTCAAATACTTTTTTTCCCATCAAGAAATGGAATGAAAGCAGCAGGCAGTCTACAGGTAGCAATGACCTTCGGTCACCACAAAGAAAATCATACACAGAGAAGAAATCACATCGTTTGGATTTTCATTTCTGTTAAAAGTCCTGACTTGTCTTCTTTCTTTCTTTTGAACCATGGACCTACCGTACCTATCTAGCATTAGAGATTGACACTGACACAAATCTGGAAACAACAGATTGGGTTTTGCACAAGGTAAGGTAGCACAAGCAAGAGTAAGTTAACGTGTATTTATTATGAATTTATTATTTAATACCCAAAGGGAGAGGTGACAGATATTTCTGTCCATCTCATTAGAAAAACCTCACAACAAGTTATGTCTGCTTTAGGATTAAGATTCTGAGATCTGCCTTTTAAAATACCAGGTTTGCAAAAATATGTAAATAATGAAGAATGCAAACCTCTGTTAAGTGTGGACCACACACAAAAACCAAGTATTACTTTTCTCAATGAAATATGACTTATGTAAACATACCCTGTAGACACTTGTGGGCAGAATATGGACAACAATGATAAAACAACGGCTCTGTGTGCCACTTACCAGATCAAATAGCCATCAGCATTTCTAATTTCATCATTAGAAGGGGATCTGAATTCCAAAGAACTCTATTTTGGGGTTCATCTGGCAACTGTTTCTCGCAGTTATCACATTCATTTTTTTTCCTTTAAGAAAACATATTTCCTCCTGAAATACATGGACATGCTTTCTAACTTCATATAATTTGCTTGTTTTCATAAGCAGGCTGCCTGTGCCTTCACTCTTGAACATTTCAACACATCCTCTGCAGTAAGGAAGCCACAGGCAATGATATGCTTTACCCCTTCCATCCCCAAACTCCAAATTCAGGAGTAAATGCTGTCACTAAGGTTTACTGTCTTGAAGATTTCTTTCTTTAGTTATTTGGAAAGTTCTTGAGTTTTGCAGTAGTTTGTTGGCTCTCCTGTTCTATTTCCCATTTCTGAGGGCTTGTTTAACACAGCCACTCACAAGTGAGGGCACTGAGTCCATAGATGCCTTTCTAATACAACTGCACTGGTTACAGAGGTAACAGGTAACTGAACCCAGCTTAGCTCTGGCCTCTGTCTACCATTGTCCCTCCAGAATTCACCTCTTGTCTGTCAGCCTCTTCAGATGCTCTTATATCCGCTCTTTAAACTGTTTCATAGAATCGTAGAATGGCTTGGGTCGGAAAGGACCTTAAAAATCATCTATTTCCAACCCTTCTGCCTTGGGCAGGGATACTTCCCACCAGACCAGGATGCTCAGAGCCTCAACCAGGCTAACCTAGATCAAGAAAAAAATGTCACTTAAGAAAACGCAGCTCTCTATGATCAATATTCATTGGGAGATCTTCACATCTGCATCTGGCTTGTACATTTTGGGAAGTCAATAATGTGTGCTGGCAGGTGGAAAGTGCTGCATAGCTTCTATGTGTGGGTTCACAGAAACACAGAATCACAGAGTGACTGAGGTTGGAAGGGAACTTTGGAGGTCATCTGGTCCAACTCCTTGCTCAAGTAGGGTCACCTCGGGCAAGGCTGCCTAGGATCATGTCCGGATGGCTTTTGAATATTGCCAAGGAAAGAGACTCCACAGCTTCTCTGAACAACCTGGGCCTTGCTCGGTCACCCTAACAATACAAAAAAGCATTTAGAGATGTTCAGACAGAACCTCCTGTGTTTCAGTTTGTGCCTGTTGCTTCTACTTAGGTCACTGAAAATAGCCTGGTCCCATCCTTTTTGCACCCTTCCTTCAGACATTTATATATATTGATGAGACCCCAGAGCCTTCTCCAGGCTAGACAGTCCCAGTTTTCTCAACCTTTCCATACAAGATTACTGCTCCAGTCCCTGCTTTGACCTAGAGATGTTTTCAGCAGGTGCAAGGGTGTGCTGTTTGAGCCTTTGCCATTTCATGCTCCAGACCCTTAATCATCACAGTAGCCTCTCTCTGGTATGTCCATGTCTCTCAGGCACTGAAGAACCCAGAAATGGAGACAGTACTCTGTGTGTGGCCTCAGCAGTGCTGAACACAGGGAAAGAATCATCCCCCTCGACTTTCTGGCAACACTTCTCCTAATGCAGCCCAGGAGAGAGTTTGCCATCTTTTCTGCAATGTGACATTGTGGTCTCCTGTTCAATCTGGTGTCCACCAGGACCNCACCAGGACCTCCAGGTCGTACTCTGCAAAGCTGTTCTTCATATGGTCAGCTCCCAGAATGTACTAATGCATGGGAATAACCCGGGTGCAGGACTTTGCACTTACAGAATCACAGAATCACCAAAATATTATGGATGGAAAAGACCTTTAATAACATAAACTCCAACCATTATCTAACTCTATCAGGGCCACGACTACACCATATCCTTGAGCAACATATCTAGATGGCTTTTAAATACATTCAGGGATGGTGATTCGATCACTTCCCTGGGCATCCTGTTCCAGTCTTTGATAATCCTTTCGGTATAGAAGATTTGCCTACTGTCCATCCTAAACCTCCCCTGCCACAACTTGATGCCATTTCCTCTTGTCATCACCACTGTGACCTATGTAGAAGGCACAAACACCAGCCTCTCTAGAACCTCCTTCCAGGTAGTTGCAGAAAGCAGTAAGTTCTCCCCTCAGACTCCTTCAGACTAAACAAGTCCATCTCCCTAAGCCACTCCTAATCAGACTTATTCTCAAGACCCTTCACCAGCTTCATTGCCCTTCTCTGGACACTCTCCAGCACCTCAATGTCTTTCTTATACTGCAACACGTAAAACTGAACCCAGTACTCAAAGTGTGACCTCACCAGTGCTGCATACAGTGGGACAATCATTTCTCTAGTCCTTTTAGCCACTCTTTTCCCAATACAGGCCAGGATGTCATTGGCCTTCTTGGCCACATGGGCCACTTCCTCTTGAACTTTATGAATTTCCTGTCAGCACATTTCTCCAGCCTGTTGGAGTCCCTCTGGATGGCAGCATGATCCTCTGTCACATCACAGGTTCAAGTCATTTCCTTAGCTGGCGTTGCTGGGGCCAGAAGACGTGCATCTGCATTCTGCAATCTGCAATCCCAGTGCCAGTCCTAGTGTTGTCACTTATTTCCTGGGTGGCCTCAGGTGGGTCAGTTCATTCTGCAGCCTTTGTCTGGTCCATCGTAGTTGTACTACGCACCCTTTAACGAAGAGGAACAGATATTTAAATGCACACTAGTTAGTATGAGACATTCTAGCAGTTATTATTTCCAGGGTATTCTTGTATCAAGCAGTAAAACTGGCAGACAGAGGTGAAAAGAATTTTTCCTCTTTGACTTTTTTTTTTTTTGCTTGTTGAAGTTGATGAGACAAAGGCTGGGAGGAGGACTTAGGGGTTGGAAGGCAGCAGAGAAGTCCTGGTGATCTGAACCAGGCCTGCCACCCTACTGACTTGCCACATATCATCAGTGGCACAAGCTACAAGTTCTCCTGTACAGGTCTATTATGTCATGAGGCCCATTCACTGCAGCCAGAGAGGTGCAGAGAGTTTCACTAATCTCCTTTGTCCACTTCCTGCAAGACCAACTCAGGCAGAACAGGGAGCTGCACGCCCAGGATATAAAACAAAGCCATGTCACTTCTTGTGGCACTGCCCTGAACCAATCTTTCATGCAGTGACTTTTACATTTTCCTTCCAGGCCACCAGCTGTCAGATGGTAACAATTTCCATCCACTTGCTGACGTGAGCTGGTTTTGAACTTTAATCCAGTCCATGTCTTAACTGTGGTGGCAAACACTTTTAGTTATAAAGAACCTTCAAAACAATTTAAAAACAAAAACAAAAACAAAAACACAACCCAAAAAACCCCAACAGCCCCAAAACAGCCGTTGCTAGCAGCAGTTTCTGTAAAAGCCTTGACAGACGTAAACAGGCTGAGCAATCACACAAAGGAAGGAAGCAGCCATTGCGTGATTGCAGGAGCTTGTGGCTGCTGTGACTGAGGCACCTGGCTACTGCTCTCTGTGACCACCACGCCAAAGGCCAGCACTTGCCCCAGAGAGCTTGCAAGTCACACTCACCACGAGGCACAAGATAGATGCCGACTGACGAGGGAACACAAGGAAACAATGAAACAATGCTGGTCAGCATGAGAAGCAGTAGTCTCATCATTAAATCATCTCCATTTACTTTCCTAATATGCTAACATTTTCTGCCACACACAGATCTCTTCCTCCCAGGCAGTATTGAGTGCCTTCAACTCCCAGGGAAGTCTGTAAGTATGGAGAGACGTCAGCATCATGCATGAGGTGCTTAGCATTGTACATGGCAGAGCCTGGAGAGTCAAATCTTGGCTACTTTACATACTCTGGCTTGGAGCAACAGTCACCTCTGTAATGGAAAATTATTACAATACAGTAATACAGCTGGGAAGAATTTGCCATGTTTCTTGAACGCTAACAATAGTAGTTTTTTAGTCAAATATATATGGCTAATAGTTAAAATGTTGCTCCTGCTACATTTCTGAAGATAATTCCTTTCTTGAAAGATAGACATTCCCAGTACAAAATAAAATACTGTTTTCTGTATTAATCTTTACTTTTTGGGAGGTGAAAAAGCCACTGCAATCTCTGGCTACTTCAGGGACTCGTCTGTTCAGTCCCTTTTCTGTGTGTTCTCCCTGCTGCCTGGTGGCACCCTTATGTTGCAGATGTGCTGGCTTCATCTTTTACCAATGATCCGGAGTGCCTCATTTCTTGCTGGATAAACTTGGAGCATTGAAGTGTCTGGCAAATCTCAGAACTTGTAGCAAAAGGATTCCACTTAATACCTAGTCTTTTTCTATAGTGGTTGCCATTGTGTGTGCCTTTGGTGGATTTATACATAATAGGGCTTAATCAACTATATTAATTCTAAATTCAGAATTAAATGGTTGCAAATTAATTTGAATTGCAAAGATTTGCCTTAGGAAGGAAAAATGTGGTGAACACCACAGTCTTCCGACCTCACCGCACCTTTTGGAAATTCCCAGAGTAGCTGATTCACTGGAATGACAATTACACCCCTACTTCTTTCTCCTCCCCCTCAAAGCACATTGTTTTACAGGAAACTTAATAAAACACAATTCATTAACAACAGTCATTAGGACTTTACTGAGATTGCTCACGCTGATGACAATCTTTGAAACGTAACTTTTTGTTCATTCCAATGGGATTTCTTTGCTTATCCATGCAAGCTACCGATTGCAATGGGAACCTACCCTGAGTAAGGGCTATGAAATCATTTGGGCATCACTGACATCACCGGGAATTTTCCCATTGGGTTCAGAGGGAGTAAAGCTTATAATATCCTGAAAAGTAATTGTAACACACTAGTCACCCATTCTCTTCTTGTTCATTGCACATTCAATTTCTAGCAGCTACAACAGTTTTAATTCTGAGTTGCTAGGGTTTATTTTTTTAAATTAAATATATTATGAGTCAAAGGATGTTGCATCCAATACTCTGAGGAAACAATGGGGACAGATCCTTCATCCTGGCTAAATTCTTTTTGTGTCCTTCTGTGTGGCTACTTAATTTATACCAGAGGCTAGCCATACAGACATGCATATTCATGTACACATGCAAGATTCATCAAGCCTGAAAATCAAGGAAAAAAGAAAAATGTTTTATGGTCATTTTTAGTTTCTGATACCTAACTTGAGTTTTAACACACACAACATGGAGGAGGAATTATTTTAATAGAAACAAAAAAGGAAAACAATCACTATTTAAATATTACAGCAGTAGGTAGTAGGGGATACTAGAAAGAAAGTAGGAGGTAAAAAAGTATCTCAGAGTATGGCAACAGAGAATAGCCAACACTATAATGCTTTGCCTGACTGATTTAGTTATTCACAATTCACTTACACACCTCTTTGACTGTACTGCACTTCTCCTTTGCATTAGTTTCCACATGAGTTATTTTCTTCCTGGCTCTCTTAAATTGATTAGTTTTCCTGGCTATTAAGATACAACACAATACCTTCTAACCTAGTACTATACCTTATATAATTGTCACAGCATGTAAAATATAGTGGGAAAGCAGTATTTCTACAGGGAGTAGAAGTAACATTTTTATCACTCTGATAAAATCCCATTTAAATACATCAGATAGTCATAGTCTATCATTAGAGTTAACCAAATGCCCTTTCTATCTTTGTATTAACATAGCAAAGTTTTTCTCATATAGGGAGAAAAGGATCTTTTCTAAGGCTGGAAAAGGCTGGCAGAAACCATAGCTCAACTCAAACCACTTTTGGGAAATTCCCAGAATGCTGAATCACTGGGGTGGGCAATTACCACCCTCTTCAGCCGAACAATCAGAGATTCAGAAAAGAAGAAATGCATGCATGCTTAAAGAAAGGAAATGCAGCTTTACTCTGACTGTTTCTTTTGAGAGCAATTCCTGAGAAATCATTTTCTGCTCGTAATGGGGTTTCCTTCTCTCCTGACTTCACATTTACCAGAAACATAACTAACCACAGAGATTTCTAAAAGTTTATCATTCATCCCATACTTTCCCACTTTAAAACACTTTCTGCAAGACTTTTCATTCCCAAGATCCAGCTGCTGGGCAGGTTTTTCTGTGTGATCTAACTCTCCTATCATGTAATCCTATAAGCACATGCATTACTGTACTACCTGAAGGAGGCCTAGTAAATCCAGACATCCAAATGAAGCCAATTGCTTGAAAGCCAGCAACTTTGGGGCCCCTTTTTCTGGAATTATTTAAAACTATATCATGCTGAAAATAGAATATATTTTTTCATATACATCTACCACATGCCTTAAACAGGCAAAACTGGGCAATGACTTGAAGAGTGATTTCTACAACAGGATGGTTTCCCACTGAAGTTCTCATCAGTGGGAGCAACTGGCACCTTTGATTTCAGTTCGACAGCCTTGTCCTGTGAGACAGCAAGTGCACATCAATAATGCAGAAGTAAATGGCTAGACTTTGACATTTTTCTCAGGCCTCAAAAGGCCTAAGAAAGTGGGTGGAGATTTCTTCACAATAATCCCCTTTTATCGGTCCCTCAGATACTACATTTTTAAACTTCCTGTGGTACTACAAACCCAAGTGATCAGGCCAAACCAGACTGAAGAAGGGTCTGCCCAGAGGACATACCCTGTCTTTTGATAGCACCCCTCACCAAAGGATCCTTTCATAGAGAACAGTTCTTTCTGTACAGATAATGCTTTATGGGAAATGTTTTGCAGTTTCTCGATAGCCATTGCTTTGATGGAGAGACAATTAATCCCTCCAGCACTGGCCCTTCCACACATTTGGAGCTTTATAAAAATGGAAAGGATCACAGGGGACAGTATCACACAGGACTCACCTGGATGTGTTCCCGTGTGGCGTGCCCTATGTGATCCTGCTTTGGCAAGGGGGTTGGACTTGATGATCTACAGAGGCCCCTTCCAACCCCTAACATTCTATGGTTCTGTGATTCTATGAAAGTAGAGAGACAAGTCTGGGAGCATTTCACCTCTGCACTTTCCAGACAAAACCACATCCAAGCACAGAAGATCAATAAATTTGAGCAATATTATCCAGGTGTTATTTCTTGCTTATGAGTTAGCTGATTTATTTCACTGTAAATACCCCTTACCCAATTTCCCTAATATCCACACCTCCTACATTACAGACTGTGTGGTCAGCACTCCTCTGAAGCCCTTTCCACATATTGAGGTGCCACTTGTTGGGCGTTGGGAAGTCAGAGGTAAGGTGCTCACCAAGTAGCTGTGAGTGAGCCCATTGCACAAATCGGTGAGCTGTGCTCCCAGAAGGGAGTCTGCATGGCCTGCCGGGCCAGAGCACTTGCTTTCTCGCTGACCAAACAGGGAAAATCAAAGCCACTTCTCACAGCGCCCTTATTATTCATTGCTGCTTGGAAGATCTCAAGAGGTGCACCTCGCAGACATGGTGCCTGTCCTCAGGAGTTGGGAGTGTTGCATCAGCTAATTGGCACAGGGGTTATGATTGCAGTCCCAATCTGTGACCAAGCTATCTATTGGAGCAAACCAAGCTCTATTTCTGTCACTAAGTTTGAAGTGCACTTCAACTGCTGAAATGATCTGGTTCAGAGACTTTTGCCCAGGCTGCTCTTCATCTGAGGGTAAGATCCTGGCACCTTCAGAGCACAGTCTGTTTCACCTTGCCTAAGACAGACATCTCGTGCAGAAAGGATCAATCTTCAGAGGTACTCATTCCCCTCTCTTTATTGGAGAGAGATCCTGGACAACCTGTTTAGATTATGTACCTACACACCTAGGCAAACTCAGAGAAGAGTCCTTCTGGACTCATGCTGCAGTTATATTAGCATCACTGTGGGTGCAGCTTAGAATGCAAACAGAGATGGTGTATTTTTCTTAGCAGTCTAGTTTTGTTTTGCTTTGAAAGAACCAGTATTGCAATAAGACACTTCACTATGTGGTAATACAATGAGATAGCCCCACGCCTAGTCGACTGAAAGTGCTTGGCATTTAGCCCAGTGATGGGCAACATCCTTAGGTGTGGTGATATCTCTCAGTATCGCCCCACCCTGACATGTCTAGCATTTCATTAAGGTCCAGTTCTACTACCCTTACTCACAATGAGTAAGGATGGCGGGATCTAGGTCTAGGTGAGTGAATATTGCTGTAATGAGACAGCATTTATAACCATATTATGCCAGAGAAAACTCCACAATCAGAGCTTTGAGAATAGGAACTAATTGGCTTGAAACAGTTTCAGTCTAATAACCTCTTACCAGAAGCTCAACAGTGCATTAAGGTTTATACCCAGGGTTGGTTAGATTAGTTTCAATTTCAGGTAGTGGGTATCTATCCAATTACTCTCCTCCTCACTCGGTGAGAGCACATGGCATTCCTTCTGCTACTTGATATGCTAAGCAGCATTTGAGTTGGCAAGTTGGGCTGAAAAGCAAATTAGCATTATGCAAACTGCAAGATTCTGGCACTTACATTAGGATCAGTGATCTGGCGAGAAATCCTGCCAAGCTACCAAGCCTTCCCAAGCCCAGAGAGAGCTACAAACTCTAATCCAAGAGACCAGCTGACAATAACAAAACAAAGAAAAAAAAAGTGTTTGTGGGGGAAGGGGAGAAGGAACAAATTCTTAATTGTCTGGGAGGGTGTTGGTGGGACTATGGAGGTGGATTTCCTATTGAGACCTAACTCTTGTATTGCAGTGAACAGAGAAAGAAAGACAGAAAGGTCAGAGACACAGAAAAGTAAGGGTGAAGGAGAGAAAGAGAATGAGAAAGAGAAGTAATGATAAAGGAAGGGAAAGAAAAAAGATCAAAAGGACAGGAAGGAAGAAAGGAGGAAAAAAAGAAAGGAAGGGAGCAAAGAAGAATTACAACTGCCCCACAGCTGGTGATGTTGTTACGCCAGCTGCTGTCGGGTGGCATTGCTGCCTGGCAGTGGGGCAGCAGAAAAAAAAGAGGTAAACTTATTTTGCCAGAAAAACCCTCAGTTAATGGGCTCATCTCTGTGATGGACCAGCCAGGATGTAGGTTCTCATCCCCTTTTGCTGACTGAAGACACGGGCAGCTGCTGCAGGAGCGGCAGACGACAGCAGGGCAGTAATACCTTAAAGCACTTCAGCCGGATTCACCAGAATTCATCTGTCTTAGTTTAGGTTTCTTTTAAGGCATCCCCAGGTAAAGATTACTTTTTTCAGGTATTGGAACAGGCTATTCCTGGCATTTTTGTCTGGTCTATGAAGGCAGGAAAAGGCCTATAATACTTACATCTTAGTTTGGATGGAAGGGGGAGGAAAACTGGAAGAAAGTGTACAACAGTACCTAAACCTCAGTGAAATCCAAAGGGAGTTATGCACTCATCTGTGAATGTGTGCCTTAGATATCATTTCTCTATTATGGATTTACTACTTAAGTTTTGGTCAAGCCTTAGCTGCAGAGAGCACTCACCTGTCTGTACTAACACTATACACATAGAGCAAATAGACTATACACTGACCCTCAAAACCTTTCACAGTTCTGAGGTAATAAAATATAATACCTAACCACATAAGGGTCAGCTAGGATTTAGTTGTAGTTTTATGCTATCTGTTGCAAGAGATTGTGGTCTAATTACTCAAATGCATGTTGCATTATGGAGGACTTTCTATATTCTTTTTAATAGAGTTGGAGGGTTTTTTTGATGGCAAGAGTCATGATCTAGCTGTGTAAGTTATTCTAAAGCATTTGGTAATGGTTCTTCAATTTAATTTGGGAAGGTATGGCAAAATTTCTATCTTTGCTGAGAGTAAGGCAAATTGTGAGAAAGGTGTTCCTAAATCACAAGGTGCCAAATACAGCAGCATAACAGAAGTAGGGGCCTCTTTACTGCAGTATTTTATCAGGCTAGTGCACTGTAAGATGATACATACCTGACCTCTAAGAATTGTTGTCTTTCATCTGGCTCATGTTTTCATCAGTGTGAAGTCTGTGGAGGGAAGGCAATGAGTTGAGCCCTCTGATCCTCTGCCTCTCAATGGCCATCAAAGTTCAGTAGTTATCTCTACACTGAACTCTAGAAATGTTCTTTTACCTCTTGACCATTCCAAAGTCCTTTATTTTCAGCATTTGTTTTGCAAATGTTTCAGTGTATGAAAATCAGAACATGAGATACAGCTTTTTGGCCTGTGAGTATTATGAATACCTGACCCTGGTACTGTGAACACAGTAGGCAGAACAAACCAACACTCTTTGAGGGTTTTGTGTGCAAATCATTAAACCAAAGCAGTGGGATTATTCCATTTTCTTAATGAAATTTGTAGTAGGTTTCTTTAATTTCCTCTGTACATTTGTTAGAAGGGGAAGAAATTGAGTCAAGTTCTGAATTTCCATTTCTTATTAAACAACTGTGCTTGATTTTATCTTAGTTGGTTACTTGGTAATGAAGTATACACAGTCCTGCATCTGCTACTCCAGACTCTTTCAAGTAAACTCACAGAGAAGCTCTGGTTTTATGGCAGACTTTTCTGCTCCCTCTCTCCTTTTCTCTGATGGTAGAGCTCCCTAAACTGCATCCAGAAAGTAAAGACTGGCCTTCCTTTTCTGTGTCTTCAGTTTTCTGATCAGAACCCCAAACTGGGATCACAGGGAATAAAGTGCACCATTCCACAGGTGCACGGCTGCAGCCAGTAACACTGGAAGGAAGCTGAAGGGTTTATTACCTGCATCTAGGTTACAAGGTCAAAACTAATTTGATTATGCTGAGAGGGGAGGTAACTCAAGTGCCTCTGGATAATATGATTTCATGATGGCAGGCAATCATCCAGTTTCTTAAGAAATCCCAGTTGGCACTCAGGTATATCTTTCTACACCTCCTCCTTACAGCAAAGCAAGCTGTATGTTAAGCTTTTGATTCTTCTCATCCAGGGGAATCAACACAGCATCTTCATTTGGCTTCCTCTCTTACTAAAAAGGATCTCTGACCTAGGCAGCCCAAGTGTGGGTTTTGACCACCTCTGCCTCAAGAGGCCACAGGCAAGTTGGTTGTCTACTCTCTTCGTCTCTGTTTCCTCTACCACACACTGGTTTCTCTATTTACATCATAACTTCTTTGTGCAGTGTAATTGTCTAGCACAATGGGGCCCTCAGTGGGAACCTCAAGGTATTTCCATCATAAGAATAACAAACAGAAAGGAAGAAGAACAAAAGAACACCACAAATACAAGAATAGGCCTAAACTTCATCAGACGAAAGAATTTTAGAATTCAGGACTTTTCAAAACTGGAAACAGAAGCAAATGAGAGGGTCCAACACTGCCTTTTATCCAGAGCTGAGCTGTGTGTCTACAAAGAATCACGGCATGCCTTGTACGCATGGCACCTATTGTTAGAGCATATCAAGTGACAGTACAGTGAAATTCCAGAAATTGTACCATGTCTAGCATTGTCACAACCACACATTACTTCACATTTTGCTCTGCAGTCATCTTCCCAATATTCATGTTTTTAAAAATCCAGTTATGAGCTTTTACTCCCTTCCTATAAATGATTTATTTTGTTTTCTTGGAACAATAGGTCACATTGTTTTTTTCCTTTGGAGCTTTCACTTTGATGTGTCGTCTTTGACTGCTGGAGGAAATGTGGACCAGAAAAGGAGTCTTGCTGTGGTCCAACTTCACTGTAAACAGCAGGTGCAGCAGCTGCTGCAGGAAAGCCGCTCATTTTCCTGCTCCTTTTCAGGGATGAAAGAGGGGGATGTAGCAACTTATTTTTCTGGAAAATCTGAGACATAGGAAATGAAAATAAAGACACAGTTTGAAGTGTTTCCTTTACTTGCCAAAAAACTCTACATGCAAAATAAAGAACATGTAAATACTGTACTTGAATATGTAAATACTCCATGCGACTATGCAAATATTGCACCTGGACATGATAGTCTTGGTGATATCTGTAAATCTGAGCATAACAGGCCAGAGACTCAGCTGAGCCATGACTCAAACAACCCATTTCCACCAGCAGTTATGTAGCAGCCTCTAACAGTGACATGATGACATACACCAGTAATTGCTCTTCAAATTTAAAGGAAAAGATGCAGTAGAAACTGTGCTTACAAATATGAGTGCTTCCCATGTTCAGAACACCAATTTCCAATGGCTGAGTTTAGCAATGGAGGTGTCTTTAAGAAACCAGTCACTGTCAGCAGAGGTAGTTTGAGGCAAGAGCATTTAACTTCTGTGCCCATAACTGTAGAAAGCATGAGAAAATTTTGTGTAGGAGCTCATCCATGAGTTCTGTTACAATTTTGCTTCCAAAAAATCTTCCATTCTATTCATGAAAACCATTTCACAAACAAAGCAACTGGGATTTACTTGCATCTGTGCTGTGTATCGACTTCCTCAGAGAAGTTGGTAGAGAAAGGAGAGCAATATTTCAGTAAATAACTTCATCCCTTGCTGATAATCGCTCTTACTTGCAGACTATGCAGCAAAGTGGAGATGGGTAGTCATCTCTACAGTATTTAATGAGTATTTGGCAGGGTTGCTAAAGTTATGGTTTCATCAGGTGAAGAACTGAAACCACACATTACAAAGTGGGGATGGAAATGCTATGTGATAGTCACGCAAGCCCTTTTTCTTGCACTCATTCCCTCTGCTCTGGACAGACAAAATCCTGGCTCCATCAGACATACCAAGAGGACATTTTAAACTGGGATGTTAATCCTGCTCAGAGCAGGATTACCAGTCCCTGAAGCCACTGAATGCCAACCAGATGTTGCTATGCAGTTGGCAAAATGCCCAAAGCAGCTTTCAAATTCCTTTTTCTCTATTAAGATGGAGGTCCCTTTACCGGTAAGCAATATGCTCTGGGAATCTCAAGGGATTACAGAGCCATCACAGTAGACAGCTCATTTTCACCCACTTATAGTCCACCTATGCCAGTCAAAAGACTCTCAGGCTATATCTGTATTAATAAACTAAGGAGGTGTACTGGCACAGGACCATCCCACATATTTTTAACATGCTACACAATCTGGTTCTGTCTCTCTCTGACACTGTCCAGTCAGCATTCAGGAGTCAGACCCATGGGTTGTCATTCTCAATGCCAATGTGTTTGTGGCCACCCTGTTCTTCTGGAAGAACAACAAAGCTGAGCAATATGCCCATAAACTCTGACACACCATGGGGGACCAGAGCCAGAGAATAGTCCTTGGCTTATGTACTATGGCTGATGTAACCCCATTGCTTTCAGTGAGCATTTGATTATACACAGAAAAATATATATGATAGATTTTAAACATTCAAGACATTCAGCCCAGAAAGTTGTTTCCATTTGAGCTAATTAGATACCAACATGAGTATGCTGTGCTCTGTGCCCATACCAATTTTTACATCACTTCTTAAAACCTTGCATCTCCAAAGGAATGCCTGCAGCATTATAAGCATAACTAAATAAAGCTTCATATGTAAACAATCAATTTCCCCCACCTTCCAGGCCTCTTCTTGAGGTAAGAGGAAAAACATCTCATTTTTAAAGGGAACTTGGTGGTAGATGATTTCTTGTCCCAAACAGTTTCTCTTGTCGAATGACTTAGACATGAGCTTGTAGTCACCTCAGTATAGCCTCATCTAAAAAAATCTTACAGCATGCTTCTGGCAGAATTTAGGCTATCTAAGCACAGGTTATATGTGGCAGGAAAAAAAAAAAAAAAAAGCAGGTTTCCCTCATTTAACCACATAAACAAAGAGCCGTGTTTCTTAACTAATTACCACAGACCTCACCTTATTTTCCCAAGCTCTCTCAATCACTCAGCATATCCTCTTTTATCTTCTTTTATTTCTCCCTATCACTCATTCATCCATGACTTGCAGTCTTTTCCATCCTTTCCAACTTGTTGCTTTTTGCTGACACAGCAACCTACTTATATAATGAAAATCAAATTGCTGTAATAAGATAATGCCATGCTTTTCACTAAGAACAAATAGAAGCAGAATTTAGAAGAAATCTGGAGGATTAGGAGCAGGGATGTTATTATTGGTTAACTCAAAATGCCTGAGACAATCTGCCAAATCTTCTGAGTGTGCCTCATGTGGTTAAATTATCCAGAGATACTTTGTGCTCAAAGAAGTGAGCAGAGTAGCCTCAGGTAAAGAAGTATCTTTCAGCACATATAGAAAAAGCCCTGAAGAGCCCTTGATGTAAGGAGAGAGTGTTGAAACACATAACTTGGGCCAAAGAATGTATCTGTAAACCATAAATAAATCTAATAATAATTCTATATCTAAGATACTTGCAGAAGTTTTTACAGCATCATTTTTAGATGTATTTAAACCACTGATTTGTAATGAAGGATCATAAATATTTTGAGGGAGTATCTGAAGTCCTGCAGTAATCAAGTGCAGACTTTAGAAATCCTTAGCAGTTGTTCAAATTCCTTTGCAGGGCTGGATAGCAGCTCTTGATATGAAGTGGTGTTATCTTTGACTGCTTATGTACCTCTTGTCTATACTTAGTATGTTCAAGGCTGTAGATGATCCTCCCTCTCAGACATGTTAAGAACCCTGTCGGTATTCAGGGTCTTGTGGAGCTTTCAAAGCTTTCAATTCCCCTACCATTTGCAAAAGTAAATATATGCTGCTGAATTTGAGAGGTGATTTCCCATTCTGACTGGTCACCAGGCAAGACTGATGAAAAATGTCTGCCCAGTGCTACACTTTAATGCCTTCACTGCTTCTGTACTCATTATTCGAACTTGCACTGCTCTCTGCATTGCTGATGCTTTTCAGTCAGGAAATGAAAGAAAGGTTGCTGACCAAAGTGCAGTACTGTACACACTACTCCATTACACAGTGGCTTTTGCCTTTTCTAGACACACAGACTTGTCTCAGAAGACTTACCATGTTGAATAAAATGGAGGAATAAGGAATTTAAATTCAATAAAGTAACAAGGCATTCCTAGAGTAGAGTAGGGACTACTACTCTAGAAGTATGTGACACATTCCATAGAAATAAGACAGGCTCATAATCAGACTGTTTTCTGAAGGGGTTTTATTTATCTCACCTCCATTTAAATATCTCAGAGTGAGCTGCTTACTCTAGTCGTATAACTACTCTATTTGTGTAACGGTCAATGGGAAGAGAGAGGAGCATCCAGGTGGTGACTCACCCCAGATGGTTTAGGTATTGATTTTACAGTGGCACTATAAAGGCAGTCTGCAGAATCTTCTCTGATTTAGGCAACTAGAGGTGTCTACAGTTGGAGAGGTGACACCAATCCTGAGTAGATATCTAGGAGATAGCTGAAACAACTTGTCCTCCAGTTAGAAGGATTAACCCTGTGACAACATTTTGCTGTTGACCTGGCTGAGGAGGCCTCCATATTATTTGTCTCTTGAACTTAGACTCCATAGAGGCATGGCTGATACAGGGCTTTTAGGGTCAATCATATTCTCACCTTCAACCACTGTGGAGGGCTCCATTTGCAGTAAGGGTACATAGTCTGGAAAGATAGATTAAGAAAACCTGTGCAAGCCTTCCTCAACAACCCAGAAAACAGAAGGGGTTTCAAGGTTATGATTATACAGAGATAGTTTGCAAGGTGAGAAAGAGGTCAGAGCAAGGGCATTGTGCTGCTAAAGAAATTTATTAAGCTATTGTCCCAGAAAACAGGCACAGGAGGCTGGTGAGCAATTAGTATCTCTCAGGTTTCATTTGCTGATCTGGGAAACCCTTCCCCAGCAGTTTCAGTAGAAAGCCTCATAGCTCAGCCCAGCTACTTGGATATGTCTATTATTTCAACAATATTTTCCTTGCTGTCAAGGGAATCCTAACACGTCCAAAAGGATAATGGTCTATCTGCTTCGAATGTAAGTGTGTCTGTGAATAGGAGGCAGACAGTACTAATTTTGTAGAGCATACTTTTCCAATGAAATCATTTTAAATCATTTCATCAATGTGGGGTCTGGTTTTCACTTTCTAAGACACATTTCTAGTAACTTAAAAACCTCAGTGAAGTCTCTGCCTTCCCCTTTCCAGCTAAAAAGATTGACGAAGTTACATCAGATACACCTAATCTAACTAACTCTTTTTACTCATGCTTATGTGATGAAAAGCAAATTGGAATCACAGACATGAGCATGAGAAACATATCTGGGGACTCCAAAATATCTCAATCCCTAGAAGAATAGGTGAGTTTTAACTTTATCACAGGACTTCCCAAATGCTGAGGTTGGAACACAGATCACACGACCTGCTAGTTTTACAGGGGAACGATGTAAAGCTGGTAAAACCACAACCTGCGTGGGGGAAAATGCTCACAGAATCATGAAGGAACTGCTGGAATTAAAAGACCTCTCCTCTGACTCTGAGGTTGGCTCTCTTGGGTCTCCCTCCTCTGAATGACTCTGTTTCTTTTCACCAACAGAAAACTCTGGATGTTCACTTTCCATGTGCTGCTCTAAGTATATTACAAGGCAACAGAAATCAGAAAAGGTCCCCATGATACATGATGGATTTCAGAATTCTCACAGCTGTCACCAGCCAAAACTGCTTTACAGATTAAGAAAAAAAAATGCAAGCTATTAAAAAAAAAAAAAAAAGAATACTTTTGCCTAATGCCAAAAGTATGAAATCAGCATCGCCCACCTCTGTGGCCCTGGTCCTGCACAGGCTTACGCACATTGCTTCATTTCTCACTCTGTGGGTGCTCCCGTTCACTGTCACACACAAAGAAAAGCACATGAATCAGTGTTGGCAGGGTCACAGTCAATTGTTTGTAAAAGGAAAGTTCTAGTGAAGTCTAGTTAAAAACCTTATGACTCATCTAACATATTCACTAAATAAATATTATATAAGAATAGTCAATATTGGAGCCTGGTATCATGAACTCTCACACAGACCAAAGCCCTCACATATATTTTCCAGCCTGTGGCTGTCTCTTGCAGCATCTCCATCCTATCTGGAGCCCTCTTCTCAAGTCAGGGTGTCAGCAATGGTTCCCTGCTAAAAATATATTCCAGTGGAAACTACATCTTCAAAATTTACCCTATCTTAGTTATTTTTTCCCCAAGCAGAAATAGAGATTAAGTTTTAAACCTGCTATTTCTTGTGAATTAATGCACTGAGCTTTATACATGCTTTGCCAACTTAATTTAAAGCCTTTGAAAATAGTCATTTGTAGCTCAAAAGTAACATATTAGAACTACAGAAGGGCAGGGGGATGACATGCCTCAGGTGAGCTCCTTTGTTGTTTAGATCTCTATGTTTGAGTTTATATATATGTAAGTATCAGCAGCTCTGCTCTGGTTAGAGCTTTTGTAGGTGTTTTATATTATCACTCTGATGCCAGCATAGAGCTCAGACAAATGTCAACAATAAGCAAGAATTCAAATAAAAACCTGAGAAAATACTTGAAACTCAAATTAATTTTTATTTTCTTTTGGTCAAAAATGCAATCACCTACTACATTATTACTCTCTGAATAACAAAAGAAGTCATTAATTTATGAAGGTTTGCATCTTGCAAAGGTGATTAGTAAAGCTTCTATACATATGAAGAATCTTCAGGGTAGGCTTCTTTATAAATGAAGTTTAAAAATGTATCTTTTATTTTAAAATAAGGAGACTAAAACGCTCTGTGTGAAACCCTGGCCTTTTGAAGCCAATAGCAAAATTCACACTGATCACAGCAAGTACAGGATTTCATTCCATGTACTTTTGGAATGCCTACATATTAATAACACTTTGTTTAGTTTTACCAGTGAGGCAAAGACATAGTGGTTTCACATCAAATGCCTGCTCCATCATGGTAAATTGGTACCAAGCCACCATTGCTGAAAAGCATCTGTAAGGCTTCCACACTACAGTGTCTGCTGGGTCATACTGGTGACTGTTTGACAGCTTCACCTATCTGGATCCTTGCAAAGCTTGGTGTGATCTAGCACTCCTAGCTCTGCTTCTCATCATCAGCTGGTATTTCTCATCACAATAAGTTTCGAACACTGTGTGGCATTAAAATTTGAACAAATGCCCCACAGTAAGTATTGAATTTATGAAACCATATGTCTTATTGTAATAAAGTCAACTGTTCACATCATGAAATGATTACCTGTCTTTGAGAAAGAGATTGGCTTTACATACACGTAGATACATATATATTTGTCATATATATTTAATTATTTCTTAGTCGTATTTAGTTTTTTCACATACAGGATTCTGTCATGGTTTTTTGCACTTATAAAGCATATTTCTTTCCATCATGTCTCTTTTACAATAAGAGTTCAGTCCCTGCTCAGATTTTTGCTGGTTAGAATGCTAGTCGTCTAAGAAAAAGGTTTAAAACACAAAGAGTGGGAGTTTTACTGTCCTTAGTCCAAGAAAGCCCAAACTATGATTTGCCTAAGATAAGAAGTAGAAGTTATGGCACTCTAAAAACATTATTGCCATAGTTTTGATATGCTTTTTCTAAACAAAATGAACATTATCTATAACAAACTGTTCATGATGATGTGATTCAGTGACATGTAAGATACAGTAATTCCACACAAATACTATTTGTTCAGTATATCATAAAATTACCAGTGCAATACAGAAAATTCAGAATTTGACATTGAAGTGCTAAGTGGCTTGTGCTGGAAGTTGGAATGGCAATATCTGTTAGACAGCATACTGAAGAAATTAAAAAGGGAAGGAGGCAGAAAACTTTATAATAGTTTTGCATGTGAGGAGCAGAAGAAACACCGCAAAACTGGGGACAAAGGAGGGAACTGAGACCTCCAGATTCCCTCACATATAATCATAAGGCCGTACCTATTCAGACCTCCTCTCTAGCACCTTGCTGAGAAAGAAGCTTGCCAGCATGAAGTGCAGCTGCAAGGAGCCAGAGAGGAAAGGCATGCCTGAGCTTTTCAAACTGCAGTGACGGGTTTCCCAGTACATTCGCTGGAACTGTGCACTGCAGCTCGCCCTATGGAATGCAGCCAGGGGGGCTGGCTTGGTGTCTTGTCTGCAGTTGCTTCAGAAACAACTAATTTAATAGTAATGATGATAAAAGCGTAGCTGAACAGGACAGAGGTTAATTTAATTCTGTGAAGAGGGATATATGCCTTGGCACAATGAAACCATTATGAAGACCAGTTTTCTCCCAAATCAAGATAAGAACAGGTCGGAATGAGAATCTTGCAGCCACATGGAGAGGGAAAATGTCCACTAAAATTGTGAGAATGGGAGGTAACACAGCCGTTTCATCTCCCCCTCACTAATTATACATGACTGTAGGCCCAGGACAGTTTTCACTGTGGGCAGTGAAAATTATCCTATTAACTTCAGTGGCCTTAGAGCAGAACTCTTGGAGCAAAGTAATCCACATGACAGCTTGAATCTGTTGGTGATTCTACCATTTACTAGGATGAGGTTTAATGTTTTGAACCCACAATAGATAAAAAGGTTTTCGATCAGAGAAAGGAAAGGAGGTAGACTGAGCTTTTCTCAGTTGGAAGCTATTTCTCATACACAGAAGCAGTAAAAAGTTAAATAAAAGGGCTGTGAAGGAAAAGGAGGAAAGACTCAAATACTATATACCTGAATTGTGATTGCTTTGTGCTGGTACATTTTGTAACGCGTTACACAGTGCTTTCAGAAGGATGCCGAGATGTGATAAAACAGATGCAGCAGATGCAGGAAATATAGCACTTCTTGCAGGACAGACTTTTGGGGGTAATTCAGTTTATTAATGGCATGTATTATGGAATAACAAGTTGCAGATGATCATTAAAACTTATCCTTAACAGACATTCCTTGTGTATTCATCTTTTGTTTTTTCCATAGCAGGGATGAGAGAAATTTGTGTAGCCTGAGACTTTTGAGTTCCCAGGGATCACATTTGCATTTTTGACTTGTGATTTAAAAGCAAGGATTATTTTTAAGGATGGTTTAATTAAAAAATAATAATGAAAGAATTCTGTCACAAAAAAGAACCCAAATGCTTATGAAGTGCTATATTCCAAGGGCAGATTTGGCTTCAGGAATCTCATCCTCTTATTCCCCTTATTTTCTCAAGAGCTCTAGCAAAAGTAATGGCAAATTTCCACTCCCATTAGAGATTCATTGCTCTCCTCAGAGCAAACAACGAAGCTTTTAATCTTTGCTTACTAGTCCATCCACAGGATGTCAGGGGTTGGAAGGGACCTTGGAGATCTTCAAGTCCAACCCCCCTGCCAGAACAGGATCATATAATCCGGCCTCAGTGCTGGTGATTTAAGAGGAGATCCAGTGGCTCTCCTGATGAGCTCATTTTCTCCTTCTGATCCTATGAGGAAGCTCCATAGTGCTTGCAATCAGAGAAAGCCAGAGTGCAGATAAAAGTCTACCAGGGGAGCAATGGTAGCTGCAATATGGTATAAAAAGGCAGCATTTTATTCACAGTCTATATGCAATGTGGTCAGCACAGGGACCATATGCCAGGACCAACGACAGGGCAAACCTGAGATTATAACATCTATAAAGGGAGGAATAAAGTGCATGAATTTGCAAGCAGAATAAAAATCTTGACCATAGTCTGTAACAAAGCCACAAATGACCACAAGGAGAACACATCTATATCAGTTAAACTTCATGTCTCTAAACCCCGGAACATGGAATTACGGCCTTGTCTAAGCAATACTCCAGACTGGAGTTTAAAATGACTGGGAAATTAGCAAATAAGGGAGGAATTCATTTGGGAAGGAAGGATAGAGATGGATCATTATATTTCCTTTTCTGTCAGACTTAACAGCAGCTGACTCTGAAGTCAGATGCTACATCTCAGAGGACAAGTTACATTTCCAGCCAAAGTTTACAGAAAATGTTCTCATGTATAGAATGAAAAATATTGCCTAGGGGGATTTTGGATTTGCTGTCACTGAGAGCTTTAAAGAGTAGCTTAGACTTTTTAAAGACTAGATTAGACAAATGTCTGTCCAGACTAGCTTATGTTGTGGATGCAGGGGGCAAACTAAGCCTCTAATTTGGTCTTCAGACAACTTGGGGTCTCTTACAGGCCTGGTCTTCAATTATCCTGTGCCATGCAAGCGCTGAGCAGGACAAGATGATGTAGGTCCAGGCAGAACTGGCAAGGTGGCATTTGTAAAGAGAATACAAGGATGGACAGTTGACACTAGTTAATGCCATGTGTGTGTCACCGAGTCCACTTCTGGTAACACTCAGTGCCAGGCATCCTTGATGCTAACAAACGAAATGTGTGCGGCCAAGGAGGTGGCTTTGCAGACAGGGCAAACAACAACAACAAATGTGATTGAGGCAGAATGTAAATATAACGGTAACCACTGTCAGTGCCATACTACATATGTGACAGATGTGAAACACTATAAGTGCTAAATGTACCCAAAATAAAAAGACACAGATGTCTTGACAGCAGGCAATCTGTGTGTTTCTTCTCTGTGCCAATTCCATATAGCACTTTGTAGTCCCCAGCTGTGAGCCCACACAGATAGCTCCAGACTCAAAAGTTAAAACTTAATCAGCCCCAAGCTTCTGTACCCCAACAGGCAGCAGTGATGTCACTCCAAGTGCCAGTGCCTGCCGGCATGGTATTCTCAGGTTGCTGCAATTTGAGGCTGCTCAACCCAGAAGAGAGGAAAGGGCAAAAATGCAGAACATTCTCAATGAACAACTAAAAGTCATATTGCTGATCATGTTACGGTATGTGAAGGCCAAGGACAAGATGCCAGGCACTGTAACAACACGCAGAATTCCTTTATCAGCTCAGTCATCACCTGGCAAAACACCACAGTAGGGACAAAGCATAATTATTAATTATTGCTGTCAGGACCCTTCTCACTGTGCTGGGTACCTTTGCCAAAAAATTCTGTACTAGTATGGACCATGCACTCCAGCACCCAGCCTGCTTAAGTGGAATCAGGATTATAAAACTCATTTTCAATACCCACTAGAGGTAAATATTTGCCTTTATACATGAGAAGAAATAAAGCAGGCAGTACAGCCTAAACAGTGTGCGCCATGCCAAAAAAGTTATCTGCTTGGAAAGCAATGATCTGGGATATCAGAGCAGCCAACACTTCTGCATAATCAGGAGGGGAGGAAAACAAATGAAATTTGTGGTGGTCACAGGCTTCCCCAGGTTTGGCTAATGCTATCTCAACGTAAAAGTGTAGCAGACAGGTTTTCTGAGCAAAAGAAGGCAGACACAACTGCAGGCAAGGCCTCAGCCACAGTGAGACCATTTGATCTCCAAGATGCAGTGGGGTGCTGCATAGCCCATATTTACACCATGGTGTATCCAAATGCAGTTGATTACTATTACAGGCCACAGCACCATGTGTAATAAAAAGGCATTCGAAGCCTTCTGCGCCTTCAAAGGCAGAGAGGGCACAATCCAATTAATACCAGGTGACAAGGCCTACACATAAACAGCACAAACATCCTGACAGACATTGGAAATGAACCGTTGTCCCACAGAGCCTGAACTGTTGGCACCCAGAACCAGGAAAGCGCTGGCAAGGAGAAGTTCATTTCCAAATGGGAGAGGGCTCTCAGGGAAGACCACTGCCCAGCACACACATGGAAACAGCCAGGGCCCCAGGGAATACTCGAAAATGGGCAGCTGATAAAGAGATATGTGAAAAAGCTGTGTGAATATGGTGTTACTGTCACCCAATACAGCATGTAACCACTCTGGTATGTGGTTTATAAAGCACTCACGCATAGTACTCATGTAATATTCCAAGTCCTATGCGTGCTGCTCCAGCAGTACCACACATGCACACAATACCACAATCAAAAACACATCTTCCTGGCAAATTTTGACAACCTATATACCATGTATTGCAACCACCCGCACACATATGACGTGATGATAACAGCTGCCATTGCATCACTAGCAAATACTTCAATGGACCAGCACACATTTTCACAGAGAGAGAGTCTTCACACAGTCTCTGAACAACCTACAAGCAGATGGCAAACTGTGCACATGAGGAAAAGCTTGATGAAGCACCCAACACAAAGGCAGTACAAGCAAATACGCTGATGATGCATCTGTCTAATTGAATGTTTCATGAAGTAAATACATCAGTAAACACTATCCCACCCATTAAAAACAGGCTGCATGGCAAAGAGATTCAGAGCACTTAATAGCTGGTGGGTTGCCACTTGTGAGCATTGCTGGTGGGCAGTCCAGCCCGGGACATGCTGTAAATATTGCCATTAGCAGAAAAAGATGGTCCGACGCAAAAGAGAGCATAGAGCATTCTTCCTTCTTTACAGGTCTCTTGGATGTGACAGGAGCAAGAAAACATTGCCATATCACTAACAGATGTAGCTCAGAGGATGTCTTGATATGCTGAAAATGGGTTCCACTTAGGAATAATACTTAGTCCTAGGTGTGATGATTTTGGCCAAAAGCTCTACATGATGAAGGTTTCAAGACTTTTTTTACCCAGAAACCAAGTAAACAACTGAAACAACAGACTATTCAACAAAGAGAAATTACATGTTTAAGAGAGTTAAAAGAATTGCTTTATGATGGAGGGCCTGAGCTAGAAACCAGAGGCGACTGCAAGGGAACTGGTGTAGATACATGAATTTCCAGCCAGTTTGATAACTTTCTGTGGTGTGTGCTGGGGAAGTTTGTTTTGTGTTTTGCTGTATGGCACTGTCACATACAGTCACAACAGTGCTGCCACAGGCCAACCTGTGCTCACAGCAAGGCTTTCATCTCATCCCTCATATTGTTTCTGTTCTTACATGCCAGGCAGCGGAGCCGCACACCTGTCTTTACTTAGCTGGCTGCATTCTTTCTCATTTCTCCAGAACGCGTCCTAATCTACAGAAGATTTAGCTCATGAGCGTTGCCTGGACGGCAATGCTCTGAACATTTTTCATTTTGCATTTAACATAGTAACTCCAGGAATCTGGCATTTCTGTGCCAGGTTGTATGTTGCAGACTGTGAGCAGCGGTGGCTTGTACCTGTGGGACCTCTGGAGCCAAAAAGCTCCATCCTTCCTCCAAAGTACTCCTCCACCTCTTTTGGCATGGGCTTTCTACGCCCCTGAGTGAGTGTGACCACTGGCACACTGCTTCTCTTGCAGCAGCGATGGGCAGGACAGCAGTGTCCAAGCCGAACTAGGGTGCAAAGCTGTCCCCACCAGCTCTGCCCTATAAGCAGAGCCAGACAGGATTTCTGTTGGTGACGTTGTATGGATGGAGAGTGGTGTTAATGAGCCTGGTTGTGCTGTGTGTGCAGCTCTTCTGGAATTCTGTTCAGAAACACCATGAGAAACTCAGAGCATGTACTATTTACGCTGGTTATTAGAAGCAGATGCTAGTGTTTCTTTGCTGCGATCTCCCAAGTATCCTGTCCTTTTATGATGTGTGGCATGTGTTTGCAGTGTGTATGTCTCTATATCACATGCAAATAAAAGGTTACTTTCACCATTTGTGTTGTGTTCATTGATAATGAGGACCTTACAACCTCTTTCTGTGGTCTTGCCCCTGCAGATGTTGACTGTGGAGCTGAGGTAAGCATCTGTAGCAATGTGTAGGGCTGCTGTATGGTATGCATGTGTGAATGTCTGGCATGAGCGATGGATAAAGCATAAGTTGGAGCAATAACAGTTGATCAGAGCTGTTTTCTGGCACTGGGCAGCACAAGGGCAATCAGAATGTCTTACTTGTATGCATACTGTTCAGTGTTTGAGAATGGCAGGCCCAAAGCACCATGACATTCACATTTGCTGTCTTTCTCATATGTTTGCATATATGTGTATGTACATAGAATTGTAGAATGGTAGAGGTTGAAAGGGATCATCAAGTCCAGCCTCCCTGACAGAGCAGGGTCACCTAGGGCAGGTCACACAGGAACAGAACCAGGACGGTTTTGAAAGTCTCCAGAGAAGGAGACTCCACAACCTCTCTGTGCAGCCTGTTCCAGTGCTCCATCACCCTCGTAAATTTATACATATGCATAGAGTTCCTTCTCAACAAACATCTCCTACAAACAGACTCTGCAAATAATACACTACATACAGAAGTTTATCTGGAAAATGATGCTCATGTATGTACAGCAAACACTGTTTGCCTGGGTATTTCTCAGTATAATTTATCAGCATAGCTAAATTGTGTTTGTTAGTGAATTATTTAATAACTGGAAGATTTATTCACATAATTCAAGTGTCCTTTAGTAGTAGAATGCCAATAATTCAATGCCCGTGTCCGACAAAGTGGACATAAAGTGATACTGATAAAAATCAGTCTTACCAAACTTTGTTAATGCTGTTCTCCTGGGGTGACCAGTCCCTGTTTAACAGATACATGTGCTTGAAGTCTCTAGTTCTCATTTCACGTGTCCAAGCCTTTACCTTTTACATGAAGAAAGAGGACATGCTTAGAAGATTTCTTAGGCTTCCTTTAGCCCAAATTTGGGAGTTTTCAAAACAATGAGCAAATCTACACCTTCCAGAGATTCCCTTCTCTGTCAAATAATACCTCAGCCAAGGTGTACTCACTTTCATCTGTGTTTATATGACATTTTGGGTAAGTTTTGACTTACAAATAAGATGCACAGTTATGTCAGTCCTACATGCCATGTGGACAGTAGTGTAACATCATGCTATAATGCTTCATGTTGGGAAACTTTCAACATATTCAATTCCTTTCTTCCTGAACTTTTGCCACCCTTGAGCTACAAAGCTAAAATACAATATCCTGAACCACTTCTGCTATATTAGTCAGTGTCTTGTCTACACATTCACAAAACTGCTAGGAACAGTTAATAGTTTGCTTTTGTAACAAAGACTTAAATCTGTCCTAAGAAATACAAGAAGCCATAAGCAAACCTATGGGAAGTGGAGGGAGGCAGAGAGAGAATAACCATGCTGACTGGGTGATTTGGATGTGAGCAGACCTAAACATTGACTTGGTAAGCAACTGGGAAAGAGATTGGCCACATTCCTCAGGTGCACGCAGTCTGGGGACAAGCTACACATGGTTATATCCTTCAAGGTCAAACATGTCATTCTGAAGGAAGGGAAAGAATGTCTGTGATTTAGATTGAAGGTTCCCAAATTTCAGTACACTAATCACTTCAGAGTAGAATCTAGGCTGTTTAGTGCCACGGATGAAACACTATATAGAAGAGAAAGGGATCTGGGAGCTATTGCTGCTGCTGCCTTCATGTGGGAAATATAAACAGGGTAGAAGGATAGAGAGCTGAAAGTTGGCAGTTCCCTACCTGCTGCTTATTAGCTAAAGATGGTCGTCTTTGGTCCATATTTATTTATATATTTGTCTCTCTCTATATCTGTATATATCTTTATATATAGTTAAACCTGGATGGCTTCTACAAGTAATGATGTTACTGAATTATGTTCTGTATGGAAACATCTGTTGGCATCTCTTGCTATTACAGTTCATGTTTGTTAGCTACTTTCTTCTTCTTCTTCCCCATACTCCTCCAGGAGCCCCTCTTTCCTTCCTTTCTCAAGTCCTTGTGAGTGCAAGACCTCATCACTGAGGCCTTCATATGACAGCTCTTGTCCCTGAGTTTGGAGGTACTCCTACCACAGTTTCCATACCAGCCTAGGTAGACAAGCTGGATCCATGACAGTTCCTGGAGAGGCATTTTTGCACCACACTCTCAACCTTTTTGTTTTCACAGATTGAAACAGTAACACATTCAGAGCAGTCCTACATGTACACATTACCATTGCCAGAAGTGTTTTCTGACACTGCATACTTTGATGCATGCTAAATAGGAAAACCCTTCATCTAAGTGCATTTTCTTTTCACATTGACTTCAGCTACCCACCAACACCTTGGTGTTAGTACAGATGTAGCATTATTGTACGTATAGTCTCTTCAAAAAGATATGAATATTCTTCTGAAGTTGGCCTGACCTTGTCCCTGATCACACCTGCTTCTTCTGATACCAAACTCTTGACTCATTGACACTTTCAATGGAGAAATCTTCTTTAACATGTTCAAGAAATCTGTAGAATATCTGAAAGAATTCAGAAGCATTAACTGGAAGAGTGTCCCAAGGTTCACCTATGTAAAATGGTCAGTAAAGCAGTCCAGCTATCTTACACCTTCATGAACTTCTTGCTCTTAAAGTCCCATATATAATGATTATTCAATGCCTTCATGATTATTCTTATTAGATGCAAATAACAGGAGTGAAAGATATCTTTTCAGTCAGCGGGCCTGTTTGTTTATGTAAAAATATGTGCACAATTATTCACATATCCTCAAATTTTAGAATGCCAAAGCTATGTGTACATCTGAAAAACAATTTAAACTAAGCCCTGGGAGCATTAAAATGTGCATCTGGAATATGTGGATTTTTATGGCTACAAATTCTTTCATTCAAAAAAGTCTACAAATGTCTATATACAATTTTTTATATGAAAAGAAGAATAGCTGGCAATCTATAGACTGTTCACAGGCTATAGCTGATATGCCTAAAAGTTTTTTAAAGATACCATAAAGGCTATTTTTATATTGTATGTACTCACTTTTATTTGGTATCGCTTGAAGCACATTGTGAGCTTGAAAATGAAATATTTATGTAGGTTTTTTTCCCCTTTACATAGATTTATTTATATATTTTATATATATATCTTTATATGTATTTATGTAGAATGTAGACATTCTGGTTTGTAGAACAGTCCTTCTCTCCCAGTTGTTCCTGCTGGAAATGACTGAAGCTTTGATTTTAACAGAAACTAGAAGGGCCAACCACATAATGTTGGGTGAATCTCCATAACAGCAATGTGTTTCTTCAAAGCTCTGCCTACCCTTTATTTGCCAAACAAAGGCCATTCTTTTCACCCTAAGCCAGGGTGGAGTAATTAGGGGGAGGGAATGTCAATTATGGTTTAAGAGAATGGGGAAAAATATAGAGGAGGAGCAAGGTGCAACTTGTAATGATCACTGTTTATAGTTTAAAGCAGGACATGAAGTGAGGAATGGGGCAGGCTCTTGCCTGTGATTTAAGAGCTGATGGGTATTTCTTTTCCTTTTTAACATTCAAAGAGCTGGGAAGAACATAGATGGTGAAAAGCTGCTCTGACAGCCCTTAGCATCCATGCCATCAGGTAAACTGAAGGACTATGAATCATATGAAGCCTGCCTTCCATGACCTTGATGACCCATGACAACAAAAAAAGAAATCTAACATGTCCTTTCAACCTAATACTAAGTCCTGCTCCATTTTGGAGGCTGAGAGTTTTTTGTTGGCATGGATGCAGCCTGTCCCATGCCAGTCAGCCACCATGCCAAGGAACATGCTCCTGCAGACACAGCATCTGTGCTGTTACTGCAGCCACCAGTGGTGTGACTCTGACACATGACTTTCTGAAACTGGCTGGGAAAACCATCTGAGGACTCATGGTGAAGCTAAAGGGACTCACACTGGGAAAAAAGCCAAGGGGAAATCCCAGACTGCTTCTGATTTCCACCATCTGGTAATGTGCAGCACAGCATACATGAGGTATCGTCGTTACCTGAACTGATAGTGAGCTCCTGACCTGAAGGAAAGTCCTCACCCTTGAGGTCAGGTTACAGGGCAGGAGATAGAGCAGCCTGGTCCCAATCACCTGCCCTCCTGGCAGGGTGCACTCTTCAGAGGCCAGGAAGGGCAAAACAACAACAAAACTACTTTCATTCAGATGCTGGTGACTCAGGCTGCAGTTGGAAGCCAGGGGTGGTTGACAAGCGGGTGCGGGCGCTCCTAATGACACCCCGCACTTGCATGGGGTGGAGCTGCCCTTCCCTGCTCTTGCTGTGCCACTGGGACCCTGAGGATGTCCATCCAAGGCTACAGTATCTGTCATAAGGGTCCTGGCTACAGGCAGGGCAGTGAGGAGGGTGATGGTACTGGGGCAGAGTGCTCCCTCTACCCCCGTGGACAAGACATCTCCTTGCTGCAGGAGCAATTGGAACATCCTGAGCCCGTGCATGGAGGACTGGAGAGGAGAGTTCATAGTGGAGCTCAGGAAGAGACAGTTTGGGTGTCATCCAACAGCACTCACTCTTTCACTGTGTTGTGTAACGCACCTTTTAATCACTAGATGATGATCTGCATGCAAATATGCCCCTTATGCAATGGGGTGAGTAAGATTCTGTGCTGCCTGCAGCCTCTTTTCCAGGCAGTGAGGTTGCCTTCTCCACATAATGAACCTGAATGTCAAATATTAATAACAAAACAAATTATCTCCACCCTATCATCAAGGTGTGTCACAGCTGATTCCTGTTTAACATCAAGGTTTCTACTGCTCAGGAATCCTTCCTGCAATCCTGGGCCCTGGCTGTATCAGTTCTGTAAGTGATTAAGGAATGACAAAAATCCTGAAAAACGTCCTGGTGTCTGAGCTCATCTGGATCCTCTTCCATAGTTTACTGGGATGGGAAGAAAAAAAATGGAGCTCCAAAGATAGAATACCTGGAGTAATTCTTGCAAAACTAGCCTAACTCAACCATCAAAGCACTTCCTTTAGGTAAGAATTTGCCTCCACCAAGCTCATAGGGCATAAATAAAACTTTTTCAAAACAAAAACAGTGTCTCATACAATAGGATTTTGTACAGATCATAAATGACACTCCCATTGTCCTAGCCACAAGCTCTTTTGTGCATTCAAGCATTTAGTCTGATCAAAAAGCATCAGAAATGTTTTTTTAATGTACATCATTTGGAGAATCATGAAACAGCTTAAAAACCATTCATTAACAATGGTTAACTCTGGGACTTTTTACTCTGTTGAGGTTACAATTAATTTATAGTTAATTTTTTGATTTCTCCATTTCATGACAGCTCAGTAGTACCAAAGTATTGTGCATCTTGTAAAGTGATTCTCCCTAGAAGAGCCTAAACAATGATAACTGGTGGATAGCAAGACATTTTTTACTGTGAGTGCCATAGCTAGTTCCAGGTCTCTGCAGTGATCTGATTAGTTGTAGATCTGATGTACCGAGAGGCTGAGGGACGTTCATCAGGCTTTAGAAGAGAAAAACAAGGTAAGAACTTAAAGCTGTATTCAACTGTCTTACAGTAACAGAGAGAGGACAGACTTCTTTTTGGAGGTGCACAGGGAAAGGGCAAGAGGCAACAGACACAAACAACACAAGGAAATTTTTATTAGACATCCAGTTAAATATGAGGGGAAAAAAACCCACAAGACAAGAGTCAAAGAGTGGGACGGGCTGCCCAGGGAGGGTATGTCTTGATTGACATACTCAGCAGGACATGACTCTTAAGAACCTGACCTAACTTCAAAGTTGGCCCTGTCCCAAACAGGGTCTGGAGCAGATCAGGTGCCCTCCAAAGATGCCTTCTTACTTTATTCAATTAATCTATGATACTATGGGAAGGGGTGGTGACAGTCTGTTACCTCATCATTATTTACTCAAATCCTCAATAAAAAGGAGAAAGGTAATAAGAGTGAGAAGATGTGATTTTATAAAAGACTGTGAATATGTGAAAGAGAAGGGAGAAAGAGAGAATAAGAACTAAACGAGGAAAAAAATCAACATGAGGAGTAGAGAAGTAAATAAAATAAATAGGAGCGGATTCTCATTCCTACCAGAGCACCTTCAAAGCATGCTGACAATGTAAAGAAGAGGCAGATGATAAGTACACCCCCTTTGAAGCACATTACTGTGTATTACTCTGAAAAGAGGGAAAATATGTCTCCGTGTAGATGGTAACTCAGTTTCTGAAGGACTGGTGGCTCAAGGATGAAGGTGCCTCTCAAAAATGTATCCTCACTTTCATTTGACTAATAGATTTACATGCAAGAAGTAGCCTTTTAAAAAGATTCTAGTAATGGAAATAGTAATTAGTACACTTGTAATAATAATTCCTGAACAGTTCAGAAGTTTAATCACAGGTTGTATAGTGGTTTATCTTACCACCGGTTCAAAATTCAGCCTCAAGAGATAATTAAAAAAGTAGAGTAAGTGATCTCTTTTTCTCTTTCTGCAAATTATCCACATGCAGATCATTTTCTTGTTCCAACATCTGAGGGTTTCTGAGCTCTTTCTGAACTGCCTACAGGCAAGTGTTTCTTCGAGTAATCAGGCTTGAGGATTTTTATGTCAGATTTCTGTGTTCAGTTACCTGGCCATTCAGTTTTCTTTCCTGATGGTGAGGTGAGCAAGTTAGCTGCAGGAAGTGTCAAGCAGAAATGCCATAAACCAAATGAAAAACAACTATTTGGAAAGGTAAACCAATGACTGAATTAAATGGGAAGTCACTAATCATTCTTCCCTCCCTTCTCCTGTCCTTAATGATAAGTATGAGTAGAAGCTTCGTCATCTGATGCTTGCATGATGCCCTCTTTGACTTGGGTTGGATGGTATCCATATTACAGAAAATACCACAAGAACTGGAAATAATTGGTACCTCTTATAACATATGCAGATCCTGTGTGGAACACAATGTCTCACAGCAGAGCCTTTGATGTTTCTCAGTTATATAACCCCCAGGGAAGGAGGATGTTTTTATTTGCAGAGCGCATTCTCCCTATTTTCTGTATTGGAAAAAAAAAAAAAAAAGGAAAACAAAACTAAACTAAATTACTAAACCCTTGAGATCTTCATTGACAGGGCACCTAGAAATCAAACAGTTCTGTGATGGCTCTTTCTGTGTTATCTCATTCACTTCCAAGATTAGAAAATAGAGCTGAGTAAATCTGAATCCAGCTGTTTTGTTGTTCCTAGAAGATTAATCAGTTACAGTCACAGAAATCAATGAAAACTCCTGCCTGATGGAGAGGTGGGGGTTCTTGCTATTTCACATGCATAAAGATTAGAGACACCACAAAGTGAAATGGGATGTCCTGGTGGTGGATGAGAGACTTTTTCTTGGAAAAGCTCAGCACTAGAGATGCTTTTAATTATGAAATACTTTACCTCCAGACCACAGTTTGATGGCCAGGAGAGAAATGGCACTAATTGTTAAAAGAGAGAAAAGCACAGAGGGTTTGGGATATATTCACGGTTCATCAAGCAGGGCCTGTAATGGAAGTGACTGTTTTGTAATTCTTTCTCTGCTCTCTCGTAAGGAGGGAGTACATTAATACCTTGTGACTCTGGTTAACCAGCATAAAAGTACTACACTAGATTAAATGTATTTGCAAAAGTGAAACCAGCAGCTAATCGTCTTGTTCACACACGTTGATTTTTCCCCCTGACTAATTTCTCTTGTAGTGGGAGTAATTAACTTTATTAGTAACACTGACTACTCTGGTACCTTCGGGCAAGCACTGGTGGAGCTGCTTATTAGCAATCACATAGTTTCACTTACACTGTTATCCTGAGTGTTTCCTACAAGGTGAAGTGCCAGCTGAATTTAAAGGGGTTGATAAATTAACTTATTACTTAAAAATACATGATGATATATAATGTTCAAAACAGTTAGGGAAGAGGCAGAAACACTAATTTTTTTGCTTGCTCGAATTTATTATCACTTTCAGTTCACATTGTGCCTTTGCAAGCAGAGGATGGCTGTAGCTGTGGTCCACATGCCCCAGTTTTGCCTCCCCAGGCGGGCTCTCTGTGACGTACGCACTCAGCCCAGCCTCAACCCAGAAGACTCCCCATGTGACCAGGAAATCTCCTACACGCCTTTGCCAGCAAATCTCAGCCAAGATTTCCATCCAGAGGAGCAGAGGTGTCAGCGAGTTACTCAAGCAGTGGGCAAACCTGTGACAACTGCAGTATGGATGAGCTGGCACTTTGCTGCAGGACAGAAGCCAGCCTGGTGCAATTCTCTGGAAACACATTTGCAGGTGCCAGCTTTCTTGCTTGGAAGAGACCACACAGCAAGGTGAGGAACACTGTACCTGTTCTGCCTTGCTGTTCCCAGGAATACTTTCTCCAAAAATGACAAGCAACCTGGCAGGGAGCTGTATGGCTTGGGGGTTGTGAAACATGTCTAGCACCGAAAAGAAAGAAGGTCACGTACCCACTCATTAACTGGGCATTGCAGTATGGAGCGTGCAAAGGGGCACTGGCACCCAGTCTGAGGGCTGTTTTCAGAGGTGGGGCAACTGGTAGCAAGCAGTACTCAAATAAATCTGAATGGTCAGAAGGCAAGGTCACAGGAAGAAAAACAACCAAGGAGAGGGAGAAGAAAGGCTCCTCCTGCTCTGTCAGATCATTCATTGTTGCTTTTTCTACTGTGACCTCAGCTGTCCATCCCCATAATGCACAAATTACACTTACAATGACTTACTGGGATTAGGACATAGCCCTTTTTTTCCCCATACCAGAAGTAGTACCTTGAAGTTCCCTTTGTGTCAGAGAGGAAGGTCAACAGAACACTTCTGTTTTACCTGTTTGAATCTATTTTATCCACTCTGTCCCTCGTACACAGACACTTCTGGAGACATTGCTGAAACTCATGTACAAGCACTAGAATTTCTAGTAGTAGATTTCTAGTACAAGCCCTAGAAATGACAAACTGCAGTGTGCTAAAGAGTGTACCACTGAAACTGGAAACACTGAAGTCCGTACTATACAGGTCTTTTTTATTATTGTTATTTATTTAAGAAAAGGGAAGAAATGCTGGGCAAGACAAGTTGCTGCACTTGCTGGCCCAGCTCCTGGCCCCTGCTGTGTTTGAATTTTGCTGTAAACATCTGCTCGCAGCCCCTGCAGTAGCTGGGAGGGCCGGTGCCTGTGGAGTGAGCATGGCTGAACCATTCTATGATCTCTCCAGTCTGCAACAACCCTCTGCTGTCAGAGTCACCTGGATATTGTGGACAGTTGGCAGCAGCAGGAGCAGAGCTGGGATGTCACTCCCAGGCTCTGTCTGGCCTCAGGGCCAGGGCAGCTCTGGTGAACAAGTCTTTGCAGTGTGCTCTTTGCCAAGCACGAGTGAAACAAACCTAACACCATTATGCATGTCAGAAAAAAAGGAGAAAGGAAGAGACAGAATTGTTGTGTGGGTGGAGTTTATATGACATAAATAATTGGGAAATTATGAATTTACATTACTGAATTATTTTTTCTCACTGACCTGTTATTTTACAGAAGAGACTCATATACAAGCAACCAAAGAACACCACTTATCAGATAAGATTAATTTGCATGCTGAACAGGCATCGCCTCCTTCTGTAACATCTGTTCCCTGACACATTGAATGCCCAAGACACTTAAAAAAATAGCCCTGGCACCATCAAGCTTAAGAAAACAGGACTGCATTTTAAAAACTTTATTACTGAAGTTTCCCAAACAGATCCCTTTCTAACCTGTCCTTCTGTGCCATGTCCATAAAACTCAGCACACTTTTCTCAAGAGGGGTTAAACAACCACTTGTACTAATCATCATCAAGTGTATCCAGAGAGATGCTGGTGCCTTTGCACGTAAGAGATGATACACAGAAACAACAACAAAAAAAACCCCAAAGCCACGTCACTGGAGCTGACTGGATCCCTGTGTACAGTATCTACTGTCATCAGAAACCAATATAATTATATCTGTAAGGGTATTAAGGTCCAGTTTAAATTGAGGTGCAATTTTGCACCTACACCTCCGGCTGAAAACTTGTTTCAAAACCTCACTCCCCCGCTGGACTTTGTCCAGAATCTATTTGTTCTGAGTTTACACACAATTGTGCGATACCTTCCTCTGTATTTTAATCTTAAAAGCTCCTCCTTCCCCCGTATTTACCCCCAGCTATAATAATAGAGAGCAATCATCCTCTGTCAGTCTTCAGTGCAGAGGAGCTAAGATCTGGCTCAGAGACAGGTGTTAATGCAACCCATCAGGCAGTGGTTAAGAAAGATCCAGTCCACCTACATTCACTTATTGCATTTACAGTAGATAGGGTGAATAGGTATTTTCACCCCATAAAATTTTAATTATGAAACTAAAAGTACAAGTTATATAATCAGATTTCAACATCATCCGACGTTCCAGTTCTGCTTGCAGTAATGTTCAGCTTCCAGTCATTAAAAGACAGATTTGCTCTTTGGTAAATAGAGCAAACAACTTTGCAAATTAGAATGATATCTGACCTGCCCTCAAGTATGTTTAAAGTGGGACAGATGTAATGGGAAGTTCTCTGCCTCATTGAGACACATTTGGTCTTCGCATTTAGGACTAGCCTTTCTTGCAGTGATTAAATATATATTTCAGTCAGGGAAAGAGCACTTGTTTGGGATACAAAAACTAATCTCAGACCCAAACAAAGTGCACAGTACAGCCGTTCCACTCAGGAGGCAATTGTGGGTAGCTGCATTTCACAGTACCAGGGAGGAAATCCCACTAGCATTAGTGATAATAACATTTCAATATAGAGAACAAACCTAAAGCCCACTCTGGCAGGTGTTCCTCTTTGACTCTGGCAGTTGCCCTTTCTGTCATAGAATAGAGATCTGTCAAGAAGACCCCATAGTTTGGACCACAAGCCAAAGCAGCTGTCATGCCAGGCTTTGCTATTTGTGCTACTGATAGCTCTTTACCCTCCACCCTGCTTCCCACAGAGACTGCCCAGACCTTGCTTTTCTGTCTCCCAGTGAGGGTGGCAGTTGCCAGTTCAAGCCAAAAATCCACACTGTGTTAAGACACCAGAACACTGAAAGGGAAGTGTTTTACTCCCAGAAATAAGGAAAATAAACAATTTCACAGCTTATCATCATTTTCCAAAAAAAAATGGAATAGGTTTAAACATCAAAAATTCTAGGAATGGGCAACTTTCAACTTTTGACCTGAGCCTTTATGCCAACTCACTGCCTCTCATCCTGCCCTAGTTGACAGAAGGGCAGGATGAAAGTGTCTTGGCATAATACAGCATTCAGTTGACTTTCCTGGTCCCACCCATTGATGTTTTCCAGTTTCAGTCTCTAAGTCTCCCAGATTTCCTGGAGAAGATGCATTAAAAAATCTCTCCCTTCCTCTGGGTGGATATGCTCACACAGATTTGTAGTGTAAGAGGGCATTAGGAAAAGTATTGCAAAAATATGTTGTACTTTTAATTCCCTAGTTCTCTCAAATACTACTTTTTTTTTTTTTTTTAGGGTTGACAGAACTAGAGGTTGCATAAATCCTCCCTTAATCACAGATTACTGCTTTTCTAGTTAGGATATGTAATATTTAAATGGTAGAATTTCTCCATTTTGTGAAAAGGATTTAAAAAATAAGTTAATTTTGACCAAAACAGTACTGTTACTGTCATAAATCACCTCTTTTGCTTCAGATAAGACACGTATCATCATCAAATGAAGATATGTCATCATCATATATTAAAAAAAAAAAACAAACATAAAATTCAATCATTAATATCAAAGAGCTCCCTCAGTGCATTGCATATCCTAACACCTCTGGTATGCAAGCCCCAGACTTACCCCGCCTTAATTTAGACACTTCATGGCACCTAGCAGCCAAAGGGCTCTGCTTAAGTCTTACCCAACTTTACACCTCCCCTGCGTACTCCCTCTAGCAACCATGAGTTGCCTCAATGGATAGGTGATGCCAGAGGGTCATCTAGCTCACCTGAGATCAGAACTGCAAGAGTTGTGCCTTCCTATATTAACTACAGAGCAAGTTCTTAATCTTGCCCAGGCCATTCCAAGGTCCCCAATAAGTGATCCATGCTATACTCATACAGGAGCTCTTAGGAGCTTTCCTTGTCTCTCAGCAAGTGGTAGACATGGGGCCAGCATACCAATTTGTGCTGAGCAGGACTTTGTAATATGTTATTAAACCACTGTAAAATTACCTAGTAGTCCTGCTACAGAGAGATCTCGAGGTGTATGTATGCCCTCTTCCTCTGGTACCTCATCTCAGACTCTAAACCTAGAGCTGGAAGTAAGAGCGTTGATGTGTGCTATGTGAAACAAATGCATTTGCATTAATGTGGAGCCTTTGCTCCTCTTTTTTTCTGACATGGCAGTGTGCTTTGGGAGCTATTTGTAAGCACTCACTGCTCAGGAGAGCCTTACTCTTTCATTTAAATTTACAAACTCCTTAGACATCAAGTAAAGGCGGTTAGCCTAGGCACATCTTCTTGACAATATGTAGTAGTAAAGCTCATCTACAGAGAAAAGCAGCCTGAAATAGTTATTCTGCAATAACTGTTCCACACACAGCATTCCACCATTGCTATTTTATAACAGTACCCCTAGGGACACATGGCTGAGTTAAACCACAAAAAGGCACTCTTCAGGCAGAGTAAAACTGTCCCCCCCACAGCGAGTGTGGACTTGCTAACTCTGGCGATCTCTTGGTTCACTCCCTAGTACACTTCCCATTTGTACCACAGCTGACTGAGCTTTTATTGTCTTCTGGATTTTTAATCTGAAAAACTGATACCTAATAGAACCCTAGAAATTAGAATAAGACGTTCAGTAGCTGGCTATTTCAATCATGTTCCTGCTATTGTATAGGAATTGTTTGCCTCTGCTTGGTTTTGTCCCACTCCTTGCACTCTGTTTCCCCCAGGGAAAGACCCCTTTGCTATCTTTGCAGAATGTGGTTGACAATAAGGGCTTTGCAGCTACACCTTTGAAAAAAAACAAGCAAATGGTCATAGTGCTGCCAGGGAGTTTTATTTCCAACAAAAGCACATGAAGGATGGTCTGGATGCCTGAAAGAAGCACCGGCTGGAACCACTTGGAGAATGACAAACCCTTACAATCCCCCAGCTGGAGCCCTAAATCAGATGTGTTCATTATTCTAAGACAAGCGAAGCCAGGTTACCCAAACTGCTCTGTTGCTAAATATATGACACGTAAATAGCCTGTTGTTTTCTTGCCAATACAATATACTACCTCCTCCTCCACCTCTCCTTACGTAACCTTGTTAAATAAAGACTGAAGAACCCTGAACAGCACAAGTAAAAACAGGCCATGGATTTAAAAGAGGGGTGTGTTAATTGCTTCTGACAAACAGGTCTTCCTTTGCTGGAATGGGACACAGGGATCTTCATTAAGGAAAAAAGACTCCAGCACTTTTTTGTTCTGATTGTTTCAGAACAATGTTCTGTAACAAGCACTTCCATCTGTAAATGTAAAATCCCAATATACATAGTAAAACTATAAAAAAAAAGAAAAAAAGACAACAAAAAACAACTAGTGACAATCAAACAAAACCTCCTGCAATGTTTTCAATACAATTTATTCTCTTTGGTTCTGAGAACATTGCATAACCCTTGTAATATTATAGCTTATTGCATTGCCTCGTCATACGGCATGAACTTGTGCTGTGACACGTCCACATTCAGATGTATCAGACACACTGGCAACACCTATGACACAATAAACCTGAACTATGTTAATTCAAGCTTGATGGGACAGGCGGCATTCCCACCTACCAGACTGGAACCCTTCCACTCTACGTACACATTGGCCAGGCAGCCTCAGACTGCCCTGTGTTAGACACTGTGGACGTAGGCACCAGTGGAAGGGGTTAATCACATTGAGAGTGGGCACTAGCCAGTGGTACCTGTTCAGCCCACTATTTTGGGAGCAGATAATGGGAAGATGAACTCAGGAAGAAGTCTCTCTTATTTGATATTCAAGTTGAAGTAAGAGTGAAAGGTCTAGGTTCCTAAATTGTATTATTTTTAGCTTTTACATTGCACAGCAGAACGCAAACTACAGAAAACCCCAACTGTGCCCTCAAAAACTCATTCATTTTCTTACTGCTATTAGTTGCCTGTTTCTAAAGGAGGCTTTTACATCTGCAGGACATCAGAATATCCTGCAGCATTCATGAGCAATGGAATGAAGTGAAGAAAGGCTGAGAACAGTTACCTTGGGACAGAGAAATGATTTCATAGTCATTATCAGCTCTAAAGCACCAGTCTGAATGAAGCTGCAAAATGCCCAGAAAGAGAGCCAAAAAGTGGTCTGTATGCCTTTTCAGTCATCTTGGTTCTCCTGTTCTTGCCAGCTCTGCCACTTCCTTGGTGACAGATCTCATTTGGCCATTTTTTCCTGCCCTTCACTCCATCTACAGTTGATAGGATCTAATATGTTTTAATAGGGTTCAAAGCACAGCCACATTAATTCTGTAAATGACCCTAATAGCTTTCAAATGTTTCTATCAATGCTTTTACATCTTCAGAAATAAGAATGTGGAAGTATTTGTAGTCTGTAAAATAAAAGGGAAAATTGGCTTCAGACATAAGTTTTACTGCCAATAAAACTGTATATAACCATTTGCCTGTTTTGTAGCAAAGATGGATTAGTAGTACAAAACCTAAAAATAGTCTGAAAAAAAACACATTTTGTTTTGCCCTCTTGACACCTTTGTCTCCTGTCACAATAAGGTGAGGCTGAGAAATGTGACATCTTATAGTCTTTCCATTCTCACTTTTCTGCTGTGCCTCCCGGACATTCTTCCATTCCTTTCATCACTGCTTCTCAGCAAATCAGTTCCAAATCATCTACACGATTAGAAAAGCAGGAGGGCAGTGGCTTTGAACTTACTTTTCTTTCTAATTTTAGGAGGTAATAAGATTATTTAGTACACAGACTCAAAGTTTTCATCACGACGTTGCAACCTGATGGATTTGTTTTCCCTTCTTCCCTCAGAATATCTGAAACCAAACACTGATGGTAATGATTCAGACGTGCTCATTCAATAGCTCACTCATTGTACATGTTTTAAAATTGAGGATGAAAAAAAGCCTAGCCTGAATACTTGATGTGTATGAGTCAGACTTGGTGTTGTGACAGAGTTGTGAATGGTCAAATAAATCACTTGGAATTGTTTCTATTGTCTGATAGGGGAAGAACACAAATACTTCCAGCATGATCTTTGTTGTGTACAAACATAGCAGTTTGATTTTAAGATAATTTACAGGTAATTTCTGTCAGGCATCATCCCCTGCAGTCAATTGTCTCAGTGGAGGTATCAGATATTTTAGAAACTGATGTATTTATCTACAAAACCTACATGGGCATTTCTGTTGGGCATTAAAAGGTTGTCTAAACTGTAGTAGAAGCAATGAATGTAATCAAAAACCTCACCTCTACAAAGTGAAATGGAATAGCTACCAAAGGGAACATCTACAAAAGATCCTTGCACTGTTTTAGTAAATTCTACTAAATGGATGCTCGACATGCTCGTGTCAGGCCCAGAATGTATGTGCTTCAGTACAATGGAAGCTCAACATTGCTGAATTGAATCCATGCAAACATTCAAACAAATATATAGGAAATGATTTTATGGTTCTTTTCATTCAGCTCTGATTTGAAAATGTGGAAATTTCATGTTCTTTTCAAAAATAGGATAACAGTAGGGATAGGCCCGAATGCCTACTTTTGAATCTCGATCCAAATGTATTTTTTCCCAGAGCTGAAGTTTACTTTGCCTTCAGTATATTGATTATGGGTCTTCTGGGTGAAGGAAAAAAAAATGTTGTTTCATGATGCTTCAACTGAAACAGGAACGCAAGGCTCTCTTTTCTCATTTGTCTGGTCATGGAAAATATTATCACTGGTCCTGATTACCCCTAGCCAAGAAACATGCAAATATTTCAGCCTTTAGAAAAGCTGAGTGACACTTTATTAGTGACAGTCTCTTTTGAGAAGCTGAGATCTCCTGGTTGGAGAAGAGGAGTCTGGGACTCTTATGAAAATGAGACATAACCACTGGCTTAATTCTAATGACATTTCATTGGCATGTGAGTTTCCTCATGTGTTTGTCTCATTTGCCAGAACAGCAAATCCACAGAAATTGCTTTTCACTGAGATTAAACCAAAATCCAAATGACAGATCTAACCCATCTTCTGTAAATAATATGTAAATGTCAATATTAGCATGAAGTAAAACCATGCATGGAACGTGTGCCACTTTGCTGCTTCTTCCCAAACTGAGCCTTTGCATTACAACACAGAGGTCTGAAGACAAGCAACTTCTGCTTCCAAAGGCTGAAGCCACATCCTCAGCATGATCCTGTATCATACAAAAAAAGGCATAATACCAGATAACTGAAAATCATCTCTGTCTGGAAAGTTTCAATACATTTAGGCCAGTTGTTCTCTATCTATTTCCTATTGTTGCTTTCTTTTTGGAAAAAAAATGAGAGCTACAATGTCATTTCTTCCTCAACTTTATTAGAAAAATCCCTCTTTTTTTTTTCTCTTTTTTTGAACAAGAGAATTCACCATTGTTCCACTAGCAGTACACTTTGAAATAGTTCTACACCTGTGGCAGCAGGAGGGCTGCACAGCCATTGAAAGTACCAGGCAAAAGCAGATGGGAGGATTCACAACTATAGTTTCCATTTTGTTTCCTTTAACCTAGGCAAGTAAAACTGTTAATCTCTTTCATTTCTAGAGGTAAAAAGCTCCCCTGACCCTAAAATATCTCACCTGGCAGTAGGTCTGCTTTGTTGTGTCCCCTTCATTCTTATTTATTCAAGAAGAAAGACATCCCAAATTAGAGCAGGACATCCTCAACTCCAGTCAGAGGAAGCTGGGAGTGCAAAGTGGCTTTTACCAATCACAGCATATGATAAATACCTGCTCTGGAAAACAGATGATGGAAGATAGAGTCTGCCTTGCTGTACACATAGAAATTTTACTAAAAGGTTTTACTCAAGGACTGCATTATCAAATCATCTGTTCTATCTTGTGGAAGACTCGGGGTTGCTTACCTTTCCCCCGAGGAATGGTTGTGCACATTATATGTTAACTTTATCTTAAACTTTCTTGTACAGGCATACAGACCTGAGAATCGTAGAGTTCTCAAAGGTCTGATTTGTTTAAAACTAATTGTAAGACAATAGTATTTCTCTCTTGACATTTGTTTTCCTGTTAAAGATAATGTTGGAACCCGTGACATGACCACATCCAGCTGCACCAGACACATCAAAATCAGTGACAGGATGAAACCAAATTACTAGGCCTTTTTGTGGCTGGGGCACCATGTGATGCATCACAATTGAAGATGACAATTGAAACATTTTAAACTGTAGTTCAAACCACAGCAAAGAAAACCTCAGGACTCAAGATCAGAGAGAGAGAAAGAGAGAGGTGTTTGCAAACTGTAAAAGAGGAAGGGATTTAGCTTTTTGCTTCTTCACAGGTTCACCATCTCTGATTTGCTGCCAATTGCCCAAAGGGCTTTGACATCTGAAGGACATTATACAAATCTACAGCACTCAGGAATAGCAGAGGAAGAAGGGAAGCATTTGGATCATATGTGCAAGAGATCTAAGTATTCATGTCTCCCTTTCCACTGCCTCCATAGGCAAAAATAATCAGGCACTGAATGGGAGACAGAGTTGGCAGGACCAGGAGATGATGAGGCCACTAGCACAGATCTGAGAAGGAGAGAAGCTCGTCAAGGTTTTACTACAATGGTTACCCAGATAGCAACTGAAAGAGCAGACTTTTAGAGTAGAGCAGCTCTTTAAAATAGACATATGTAGAATATCAGAGACACAAACTGTTCTGTGCTGTTGAGGTAGTAAATTCAATACAACCGTAGATGAAATAGTCAGATAGCAAGTGGTTTGCTAGGCTGTGCTTTTCTGATTAGCTATCCAAAGTGATATTCTAATTTGTCTTTTTAAAAAATATTAAGAAATAACTTGATTTTCTTTTTATTGTGCAGGTCTAAAGCACCAATTCTTCAGCACAAACTGACACAGTAAGAAAAACACTGTTGTGCTTTCTGCATCTCTTTGATCCCTGAGAATAGCAACGGTTAGTTTCTATTTACAAATAGGGTTTTAGGCCTCAAAAAGGACTTTAGTGCTGCAAAAACATACTGCTCTGAAAGTCAAAGCTGTGTTATTCCCAGCTGGAGAGCTACTGCCACCAACAAAGGCTCCACTGGGCAGATTCTGTGCAGACTTTGTGGCACATTGAAATTCTTTGCTCTTGTTTTCAAAATATGCCATCACTTAGCTGAATATTAGACTTGACTTAATTCTCTTCTACAAAGCCCTTCTTCCATGTCAGTTCAGTGATGTCTCCTGGACACATAACAGCATCACTAAACACCCCGCTGATTACCACTCTCACATCATGTATATTCTCTCTCCATTTTTAACCTGCCTATGATAAGAGAAGCATAACATGCCTGCATTTCTGTCAGGACCTAGGGATGTACCCCATCTTTTTGCTCTACTAAGCAGTCAACATGTTCTCATTCTGTCTTCAGTTACAGCTACACAGATATTTTTCATTTAAGGCATAGCCAAAATTTCATTTCAGCCAGTTTATTATAACTGGGATAGGTTTGGGACCTGGATTTGAAAGTTAGGACTATATTTGGGTGGAGTACTTCCAATGCTGAAGAAGCCAGAATATCTTTCACATGCCCTAGGTGATCCTGCTGTCGCAGGGGGGTTGGACTCGATGATCTCTAGAGGTCCCTTCCAACCCCTACCATTCTGTGATTCTATGAATCATCTATAGTTGTGTGGAACAAATGAAGCTGATGTGAGTAAACGATATGTTCTCTGAGAGACAGCAGAGATCACTCAAGAGTGAAGAAGACCTGTCAAGTAGCGAGGTAGGGAAATACTTTTTTTTCTGGTGGTGACATTTCAGCCATCATTTTTAAATTTATTTTTAATTTTGCAATGCCCTGGTTTAAGTATTCAGAACTCTGTGGGCTATTATAGAACCACTCTGGAAAGAAACATCCATTCAACAGGTTTGTTTCAGAGTGTTGCTGGTACAGGAATTTGCTTCATCCCACCTCCGAGACAGCAATGAATGATTGGACTCTTATGTATGCAGCACACATCTCAGAGCTCTAAGCATGCAAGATTTGCTGTGTAAAGTCATTATTTTTCCCCTTTTCCTCATCCTTAGAATGCATATCAGAAGTATTATCTCCTCCTGAAAGATACTTGCAAGCAGTTTAAGTTGAACAGGAGAAAGTGAGCCTTCCCACTCATTAAGTGTAATTTTCTCCTGATTTGTTTTGATTCGTCTTAATGGGGATGGAACACTATGTAGGTGTGGGCGCAGATGATGGGGTGGGTAAATTTTATGTGGAATGAGCTGAGTAAGCAAGTTTGAAACTACCTCTCAACATGATTCTTCATACAAACCTTGGGGAGGAAATCACACACTTGTTTTAGAATACCTTGACACATCCCCATGGTCTGTTTCACAAAATTGTGAAGGCAAAGGACTGTGCAGACAAAATTAAATGTTCAGGTCAGATACTTCTTCATAGAAAGAGTAGAAATTGTAGAGTTAGACCATGGGTGAAAGAGGGCTTTCCTCCATCCCATCTGTCTGTGGTCCAATAAGAAACTCAGCTAAACATCAACAGGCAGTTCTAACTTCCCCAGTCCACAGTGTGGTAACCCAGAAGGGGTTTAGATAGAGGAGACACAGGCAAATGCCCCAACAAAAAGACTCTGCTGAAATCACATGGTCATAAAACTGAAGGGACTGGAGCACTGAAAAGAGAAGAAAAGATTTCTTATGAAGAAGCAGATGTCTGGGAATTCTTGAGTGTATCAACAGGTTGTTACAAGTCCTGCAAATCCCACCCACTCAGCAGAAGAAACCTTCGAAAATTCTGCAGGGGGAACTCAAGAGCTGCTTTCAGTGGAAGGAAACAATCTGGCCTATAATTAAGTTTTCATCTCCTATTATTTATCCAACATCATAGCATCTCATCCAACATCTACCTTGACGACGCTGTTTATTTAGTTAGTTCATTATATTTCTCTATAATTTGTTGCAGTTGAGATGAACACAATGGCTTAGAAAAACATCATTCCAAACACTTTCATCATCACAACTTTCTAAATGTCCCAGCCCTTTTTGTTGCCAAGCAGAGAAAGAAGCATTACTGTTTCTGTCACACTTGACTGCAGTCCTTTGCCCCTAAAAATGCACCCACACCTGCTCTGGGACCTGCTATTCATTGAACCTCCACCAGCCTTCAGAAGTGATGAATGTGGAGAGCAAAGGAAGACCTAACAAGATGCTTAAATGCAAGATGTAAAAGAGAAAGAGATGAGTGACAGAAAAATAGTGACCTGCACTTGGCACACTCTGCTTTTCTGGATTGTAGTTTCACATTGTTCTTCGTAAGCTGTATGACATTTTCCTGACTGGGGCTGGGACCATCTTTTCTATGATGTGGTAATGAAGATTCAGTTGCAACAGGCGTGAGGCCATTAAGCAAGGCTGAAAAGGGTCTCTGATCAGTAACAATCAAGAAACCTTGAATGAGTCTTAATTTACTCTGGATGAAACTGTGCCAGGATCTGCATCATATGTGTGCCTCAGGTAGACATGCACAGACCTGTGACGAGCTTCTCTACAGCAGTAAATCCCATCCATACAGAATAAAGCCAAGGAGACCTGGTAGTTCAGGTGTGCCCCGTAGATGATTGAAGACAGCCATCTTGGTGTGAAAAATAACAAAATAATGAGGATCAGCAGGTCTGATTCTGATTTCAATTATATTTATGTAACCCAGGAGTGACTCCACCAAGATGTGAAGCGCTAATGGTGGAAATGCAGTGACTCCACCAAGATATGGAGCACTAATGGTGGAAATGCAGTTGCAGGCTGAGAATCTGTCGTAGGTAAATAGAGTTCATCCATGACACTGCCAGGGCATTGTAGATGGCTCAGTCATCAGAGACGTGATGGCAGCACAATCATGTTTGACCTAGCTTCAAGAGCATGGCAGGGAATCTGCAGCTGTGCAGCCTGTGGAAGGAGCTCCATATGTGTTTTGGAAGGAGGGAAAAAGAGCCACTGTATCTTACCTGGCTATTGTTAGTGGTAGGTGAAAGCTGGTTTCAGTACATTTCACGTGCTGCAAAGGCAGCTCTGAATACAGTTTAGTCATAGCATTGGAGGCTGGCAAACATAGGCTGGGCTTGCTGTAAATCTTAGCAAAGAAGTTCTCTTCTTTAAGGCACACACCGTGTAGTTTCCAAGAAGTTTGAATTATTGCAGATAAAAAAGTCTTTCCGTAGACAGAGAAGGACTTTTTTTCTTTTTCTTCTTTTTTTCCCTTTTCTCTGGAAATCAGATGAACCAAGGGATGGTTTTGATTCAGAATCTGGAGCAGATATGGGGAGGATTGATTCACGATCCTTTTCTTTTTTTTCCTCTCTTTTAATGGGCTGACAGACTCTGCTCCAGGCCTCTCTTCCAAAGGCCTGATCCAAAACCCACTGAAGTCAATTCTTGTAGAATGCAGTGTGCTGTGAATTTGGCTGCAAAGTAGTACTTAACTACCACTCTGTAAAGAAACATAGACTGTAATTTTATTTTTTTTTTTTTATTGCCACAATTATTAAACAATCCCTAAAAAAATCTACCATGCCTTCTTCCTGCCAAAGCTTCCCGTCCCCTATCCCGTACCTTACTTTTCAGCAGTTTGGCACTCCCATCTCACAAATAACCTGGCATCTGTCCTTGCCCTGTGGCAGGAACACCTGCCTGGTCCCATGCTGTGCTCTTCATCTCCTTTGTTCCTTTCACACTGCTCCCAGTCAAGCTCACGTGGGCCACTGAAATGAAAAGGTGACACTATGTAACAGAAAAGAAAAATGTAAGCAATCAAGATGTCCCTGTAGCAGGAACATTTTCTCTCATCTTCTCTGGTTGCAAAAAATCTTTGGCATTTATATGCGTGTACACACACACACCCTGCCCATCCTTTACTGTCCTCTTTGCTATAATGACTGCATAAGATTGAAAACTCGTGAGGGCAGGGTCCTGGTGGATGGCTTGCTCTCAAAAGCATTGTACACGCCTGGGCTGTTGTTTTAATGATCAAGGTAAGGCTACCAGTCAACATACTGCATGACCACACTGAACAGGCATCTGATCCTTATACTGTAAAGTCAGAGCCACAAAAAGTCCTTTTGAAAATCCCACTTTAGCACAGCAGTAGAGGTGTTGTGTACATTTATACATGTAGGCCTAGGGCTGTGCAAATAATATGCCTTATCAGTCTAGTTGCTGGGACGAAAAATTGTGAGGTAAAGCATCTCAGTTTGGATAGAAAGGAATTAAATGAATCTCATTGGTCTCACTGAGATTAAAACCTGTAAAGGGTCATTTAATTTAACAGGAAATGTTTCATTTGACTTAAAATTAAATGTTTCACTTTGGGAAATTTGGAAAGATACAAAGAAACTGAAGAGACCACATCACAGAAGCTCAGAATGGTTGAGGCTGGAAAAGACCTCTAGAGATCAACTGGTCCACTTCCCCCACTCAAGCAGGGCCACCTTGAGCCAGTTGCCCAGGTCTGGGTCTGGGCAACTTCTGCATAGCTCCAAGGATGGAGACTCTACAACGTCTCTGGGCAACCTATGCCAGGGCTCAGTCACCCTCACGGTAAAAATGCATTTCCTTATGTTCAGATTCATAAACACCTTAGGGCTAGGGCTGTTGGTATCCTTCACACTTAAAACACCAGGACAAAAGCTGGGAGGCAGTTTTTTATGCCCATCTCTCTCAAAAGAATGACCAAGAAGGATATGAGGATATCCTGAGATGAGGATACTGCTGCCACTTGTGTTATTTTGCACAGACAATGTGGCCTTCGCTGGAGCAACACTGAAAACCACCCACTCCATTTCCCAGTAAGCTGGCCTCATCAAAATGATTATGAAGCTGTTTCACCCATTTTCTACATAGCTGTGTAAGTACTGTAACACAAACAGAGCTGCTGCTATACAAGAGACATCCCTCAATGTATTTATAAACTCAGGGCTAACGGTGACTTGAGAGATAGAATATGTTAGTGTAGGTCTAAAGTCTGCACCGGTTCAAGTTGGAGGTTTGCATATGAGGACTTAAACCCAGGAGGTGTTTTGTAAGTCTTTTGCAGCAGAGGCTGCTCAGTCTCCTCCTCTTGGAGCTATCCCATTTCTTATAAAACATCCAGATAGTCATGTAGGAAGAGTGTGAAGAATGACTCTTGACATGCTAGTTAAAACATTCTCCTGCAAGGTGTGACATGAAGGACACTCAACCCTGCTCCAATTAATGTTTAATTATTTACACAAAGAAGACAGAGTAAACAGGACTGAAAGGATCCTCAGCTCCTGTGTCCTGGATTAACTGAGACACAGAAAGCTAAGAGAAAGAGAGAGTAGAGGATCTGCTCCCCCAGACCAGGCCACCATCTCCCATAAGCTGCTTTTCTTCCTGTAAACTATTGGTTAAGCAGGACACTCTTCCACCATCAGTTCTGTGATTCCAGCTCTCTATTCCCGATGCTATTCATGGCAGTCAACCTCAACCCATAAATAGTTTTATGCTGACAGAAGGTTGCCCAGTGCATTGAGCCTTCACCAGAAAAAATTCACCAGCTCTGCAGGACCATTTACAGCCAGAGCCTGCACATCTCCATCCTTCCAAGTTTCCTTCAGACTGCTGAAGCAGGTGAGGTAGCCTTATCTCCATGCTCTTTTAAGGTGCTGCTGTCAGATTGCCAGGCATCCTAAGGTGCTTTGAGTGCAATGTCTAATTTACGTGGCAAGTGGTTGCACAATGCTAGGCACAATGGGGTCCTGACTCTGGCAGTGGTGCCCAGACACTGCTATCATTAACTATAATTATGACTGATTAACCAAATCACAGTTCACGTCATGGGGCAGACTCTTCCTGTACGCAGAAGCTGCAGGGGCTGTCTGAGTGCTGAGACAGGTCTATGCACCCTGGGCCACCAACCCTGCTTCCACAGCAGGGGCAGGGGAGCAGGCAGGAGGCTGGTAAGTAGCAGGCAAGGTTGCCTGTGGGCTCAAGGGAGGAAGCAGAGGCTCGTGACTTAGCCTCTGCCTGGGGCCCACGTGCATCTAATGGTGGCTCTGCCAAAATATTCTGCACTCTTTCCCTCGGGGCTCATTGCTAGCCAGCAGAAGCCTGCCAGGGCCCATCCAGTTGCACTATGGCAACCCTAAGGCTGTTGCCAATGTCTGCAGCATCCTTTTCCCTGTCTGAGGGGGCATCTGGGACTTGGGGGCCATATATACATCACATCTTGGGAAAGGCTTATTAAAGCAAAGGAGGAAATATGAAATGCTGGTTGCTTCCATCTAGTAGACCTTAATTTTGGCACATGCAAATTAATAAGCACTGCATATTGGAGAAAGTATATAGAAGAAAATGATAGCTGCTCATTTTCACATACTTAATTAGACACTGATAATTACCACTCTGTATGTTTTAACTCTGTAACAGCAACACATAGCCAGTGTGCACATGGAAGCAAGTAATTCAGACTGAGTCAGTCAGCGTACATCAAGCTGCTCTACATACATTGGTCTGGACTTCAAAATACACTATTTTTCAAGGCGTTCTGTGCACTTCACTGACATCTATTTGTCCAATGTGATACTCCTGCCAGTGCTGGCCTTGTCTTTTCCACTGCACTACCAACAAACAAAGTTAAATAGAAAACATTGTCTAAAGTGAAATCTGGGCTAACAGCTAGAGAACTCTTAAAGTCATAGGCAGTTTAGGCCAGGATGAATCTCAAAACATCACTCAAATGTCTTTAGAAAGAAAGTAAAGTTTTTTCTTCCAGCTGGAGAAACAGTGGAAGAAAATAGAGTGGGGAGCAAGACTGGGGCTCTGCAAGTTTTAGCATGGCTTGTTCAGGTTCACAGTAAGGACTCACCTGTGTCTAGTCTGTGAAGGTTAACCCCCAAAATCCTACAGTGATTATCACTGCTGTTCCTCTCATCTGTCAAGTATTTCAAAAGCCCTCAGTGATCCTTTCCATAAAGTTTTATAAGACCTTGCTGATACCTCTGCTTTCCAAAATACACCTTTTGAAAGTTATATAAAATGGTGCTGTGTAATACTTTGCACAGCAAACCGTGAAACCAAAACGGCAAGTTTGTGATTTCAGTTCTGGTAGTGGGATGATGTATTTTGCCCTTGGGCAAGGCCTGATTAGCTACAGTTGCTCTGGCACTGGTATGTACCTAGCACTCCTTCCCGTTGAGACAGAAGTGTTTTTAAAATAACCAGTGCAGAAGGAACACAATAGCACAGAAGATTTGAAATTTCAGAGTTCAGCACAATAATTTTGATCTCATTCCATGTGATTTTTCCATCTCGTTTTCCAAACCTTTTTGATAATATTGTGAATTTGGAGTAACTAATTTCTAAATTTATGCCATGGGACTGTTTTATACTTGCCTCCCAGGCATTCAGCTCACCATAAAACCAGGCCATTGGACTTTTTTTTTGCTTCATGTATTTATCTAAGCAACTCTTATGTCATACAAAGGTCATTCACAAATACTTGTAAGATTTCATCTCCTTATTTTGTACACAGAAAACACTGAACAGGCAACTTCCTTTTAAAAGATCTTGGATGCCTTTTAATCCGAAAAAATGTTTATTCTTAAACTCTTTGCATAGAAGAATTGGCCTGCTGAACAAGCAGACTTTTTCAAAAGTTGACAAAAAACTTCCATTTTTACATCTATTTTCCACTTAAGAAATTGCTCTTAATATAGAATTTCACACTAAAGAGTAAATTTTTAAAGCAGAAAAAATTTAAGTCGTGTTCACAACTTTGCTTTAATGAAATCTCTGTCTTGCTTGATTTAATGTCTTGCCTTGATCCATGTTTTCCTGACTATCCTCCTGAATTTCCTTCCAAGAAAACATCTATGATTTTTGTGACACAGGTTAGGCAAGGAAACAATGCTGAAATTTCAAAAACTCTTTGTGGACAGGGAAGTTATTTCTCAGTTTCCTCTGCTGCTAAATATTTGTGACCCTTGGAGGGGGCAGTGATACTCATAGGTGACATTCCTATGGTGGAATCAGCGAGCAGCTGACTTTTACTAACGGCTGTGTGGAGGCAGACCTGACACCTCCACAGGGGTCAGGCCCTCCATGCAATGGGTGGAAGTTAACCACATGGAGCAGAGGCTGTGCAGAAGCAGAGCCTGTGTTCCCTTGCTGGTACCCAGGGACGTGGCTCATGGCATATGAATCGATCAAACTTTTCTTCAAGTTCTACACTATTTGCTTTTCAGACCAATAAGGCAGAATTCTCCTGAATATGACAAAAAGTTGACAAATGAAATGTAGATTTTGTGATAGAATTTATTAACCTCCCAACCATCGCCATTCAATGCAGAGACAATGAAATGGAGAGAAGAAATGTAGAGTACTGAAAACCACCCTGTAGCTGTATGTACCGTGATGCAGAGGGAAGTTCAGCTACATTCTTAGGAGTTTCATGAATGAAAGACACACATCTTCCACCTTAAAAGAGGAGCAGCAGCAGACAGGATGTGTTGTCAGCCTCTTTGACCTTGGCATTTAAGGCTAAGGTCAGCTTTGGTTGGGTAACTCGTATTTATAGCAGAAGGCATCACATACGAACTCTTCTGAAGAAGAATAAAAGAATTACCCCTTCTTAAATACTAATGCTCTTGGTAAATTCATTGGGTAATACATTCAATATGTTTATATCCTTTCTAATTGCATAAAATAAAGTAAATTAAATTCAAAATTTAAAAATTGCACCATACTGTCAAGAGCCATAAAATGACCTAATTTGGTGGCGTAGCTCTGCTGTTTTGATTTTCAAAGCCATGTTTTCTCAGCAAAGCCTCCAAATAGCAAAAACATCCAACATTGCAGATGTTTACAATTATAGGCAACTGAATGAGAAAAGCAGGCTTCGTTTATCAATCGGGATTTTGTTTTTGTTTTTATTTGATGTAATACCTACTTGTGGGCCCTTCCATAAAGTTGCACAATTGCAGCTTTTAAGGATTATATTTTGTGGTCATAATAGAGGGGGAAAAGGGTTTTAATATGTTTTCAAAGTCTTATTATCTACTTAACCTTCCAGCATCATTACTCACCTAATTGTGAGCTTTACGAAGAAAAACCTCATACGATATGTCCTGTTGTGAGCTCATAACAGAAAACCTCTTAACAATTACTGGGATTACTCCAAACAAAACACTGACCTTGACGATCTCAACAGATCCCTTTTGGAGGCAATCACACTATAAAGCCTCATGCTCTCTTCTAATAAAGAGATGCATCTCAAATTCCTTTTTTCCTTCTTCATGTCCATTGTCAGGGCCCTATGCTCCTCAGAGGTGGCTGAGTAACTCCATAGTTGCTGCAGAGTTGTTTTCTCATAAGTCAAGCAGCTTCCCATTAAAAATAAATGGTGGTGAAATCAAAGTACATAGTGACCCAGACAGTTATCTAGGCTAAAACAATGTCTTCCCACTGAAGCATCAAAAAGAGCTACATCCATTTTCATCACATGCAACTGATCCACAATTCAGTCCTGTTTGCTGAACTGCACAAAACAAGGCACAATGCCCTGTGCTTTCACAGCAACACTAAGTCAGTCTTTCTTTTCTTTCTCTTCTTCTCTTTTTTCTCTTTTCTTTCTTTCTTTTCTTTTCTTTTCTTTTCTTTTCTTTTCTTTTCTTTTCTTTTCTTTTCTTTTCTTTTCTTTTCCCCTCCCTCCCTCCCTCCCTTTGGTTTGTTTGGCTTTTTTCTATAGCAAGCTAACCCAGAAAGACCAAGTGTCTGTTGAGATCAGACAAGACTGGGACTGGTTTTGCCTGGAAGATTTCCTCCAGCCTCCACAGCCAGACAAGCTGGGTATCATGGGAGGTGAGAACTCAGTAGCTGGTGCCCACCCACATTCCATCAAGGACCACAGGTATTGCTGGACATACAGCACCAACCTCACCCCCATTCTAAGAGGGCAGGACACATCTGGGATGCAGCTAGGCATGTGCCAGCACCCCACACTCTCATACACTGTCCTAGTGCAGATAACGGGACAAGGCAGACCAGGCTCCCTCTTTGTAGGCTGACTGGGCAAAGCTTGGGTGTCCTGTGCAGAAGCTGGGCATATCCTCTTTTCCACCTGGGAATTTTGACTGAGAGGAAGAAGAAAATTCACCTTTTCTGCAGGACTGCACTTCTCTTGTTGCCTGTCCCCTACTCATGGACAGGTCAACACACAAGTAGCCTGAACCCTCCTCAAAGGCGTCAGGTCTACACCACATGCAGTCAGTGGATCACCTGATACAAAGAAACCCAATGAACTTGCTAAGCATGTGTCAGCCGTCTGTGTGGTACACATGCAGCTGACACAGTGCATCCCAGCTGTGTCAGACTTATGCACGTATGTTATAAAGTATTCAAATCCTTATTTCTCCATGACATTTTCCAGGAAGAACTTTGGGCGTCCTGCAATTAAAAACTCACTCTAAGCACATGATAGTCTAAACTTGTAGAAGGTCTAGAAGTCAGAGCATGTTGGATCAATGACATTTTGATGTGTTGCCTTCCCACTGGGTATGTGCCACAAGAACATACGTGAAGGGACTGACAGTTTTCCTTCATGAGAAACTGAAGTTGTTTCAGGATTTCAAAGTAGGACTGCATATCAGCACAGCCATGCTTATCTTCCCTGTGTAAGAAGACTATTTGTCCTTTCATAGATTAAAAATTAAAAGGCTCTGATTCTACTGTCATTTATGACATGATACATCATGTGTAGCTTAATAGCAGACAATGAATATGGTGTATCATGTTCAAACAAACCTACCTGAGAAGCCAGCCTCATAGGGAGGCTCTTTATAGAATCAT
>VWZY01008751.1:390957-419982 GCA_013399075.1 Chloroceryle aenea | reverse complement strand
ATATATAATATATAATAATATCTCTTAGTAATATCTCTCACCCGGGCGCCAGGAAGGCAGCAGACCTCTCTGTGGGATGGGTCAGGTCGACATATAGGGCCCTCAGTTCCCCTCAGAAGGGAGTCACCAACTACGACTACCCTTCTTCTTTTCTTTATCTCTGGGACCAAAGGTTCTCACAAGGAAGACCTGAGCTGTAGATCAGTGTTAGCTGGGAAAGTACACAATGGAAGTATTGTTATACACCTGTACCCTTCTCATCTTATATTAACGCAATCATCTAAAATCAACAGGAGAATTATGTCCTAATAGTGTCCATTTCAGAGGGGCTCTAGCTGAAATGTGATTCCCTACACTGTACGTAGCCCTGTTGGGTCAAACTGCTGTAAGTTGACTCTCTGAATCTCCACGGAAAGTTTTGGCTTCTACATCAGTGCAACCAGCATTCATCCCCTTGGAGACATTCAAATTTTGGTGAGGTGAATCTCCTCCCTTCCCTGTAGCCCAAGCACCTCCTGTTGTTGGACCTCAGTGGTTTATGTAGATAATACAGAGCTGGGTGCCATGAGGAGCAGAGGAGAGGGGAGAAATCAACCTGTGGTAGGCTGTCTTTTTTTATAATGCTCACAAATAATGTGTAAAGGCTTTGCTGATTTAATGAAGAGCATCTTACTGTAGCCTGCAAGAGGGAGGATGTGAAGGTATTGCCCTTATAATTTATTCACTGTGGGAAGAATCTGTTATGAAAAAAAACACATTTGGAGAAGAGTAGCTTCAACTAATTTCAACTATGTAAAAGTTAAGCACATAGGCCAGACCAGGGCATGCTGGCTCCTGACATTACTCACAGGGACACTTCCAGGGGGCAATTCCTCTCAACCTAAGAAGGTCTCAACTATTTCAGGTACAAAGAGATTTTATGCTTCATCTTCTAGATTCTTGCTCTATGTGGAGAGAAAAGTCATTCTTTCCCTATCTTGCTGCTTCTAATGATCTACAGAAATTACTAAGTAATTTAGTTCTCATCCTCTCTGTGCCTGAATAAGATCATTCTCCTCTTCTCCTGCCTCTTCTCTATAAATATTCAAGACTGTTAAATGCAAATCTCTGGGCTATGACCAGACAAATTAACTTAAGGAGGTACGTGGTACAATTTGTGTCTAACCTCTGTGGTCAAGTACCCAGCACTGTGGCAGATGTGTCATTTGAGCAACTTTTTTAATCCAGCTGATCCAAGCAAGGCAGTGTTGGTAGCACTGCTACTTGCTGTATGATTCTGAGGGAGAGAAAGGACAGCATTAAATTCCATTGACTCTTTCCCTGGACGGATGGAAGGGAGTTGTAAAAAGGGCATGGGAATCAGTTTGAGGGCACACAGCCCTGGATGAGGCTGGTGCACTGTATAAATTGATGTACAAACAAACAGAAAACTGACAGAATCTTTCCTCTGCACTGAGCCTGTGATAACTAATCCTGCCTGAGAGTGAGGGCACATTCTAACATCTAAAAAGCAGCAATTTAAAGCCCAGAGTCTTTAAAATATCACATCATATCCTGCCTTTTTTATGCTGTTCTTTAAAAAACAAACGCAAAAGAGATGGTACAAGGACAGGCATTCAATGCACAACATGGTCAAAAGAGGACTGCTTCAGTAACTGTAGCTTTTTAATTTCCTATTATATTAACTTTTTTTTTCTTAATCTACTCAGTTTGGAGAAAGGAAAAAAAAAAGATGAAAAAGAAAAGAAAAGAAAAGAGAAAAGAAAAAAAGAAAAGAAAAGAAGAAAAGAAAAGAAGAAAAGAAAAGAAAAGAAAAGAAAAGAAAAGAAAAGAAAAGAAAAGAAAAGAAAAGAAAAGAAAAGAAAAGAGAAAAAAAAAGAGAAAAGAGAAAGGAGTGAAAGGAAAAAAGGAAAAAAAAAAAGAAGCTGCTTGCATGCATCTTCCAGGCAAAGATCCAGCACTAGGGCTGTGCTGGAAACAAGTACCATTGTTAGACTGCATGGACCATCACAGCCAGGCTCTCAAGATGGTCATAAAAATCTGGGACTCACTTTCATTATGATCGAGTGTGCGGATACATGCAAAGCACATTTGCATCACAAGGAGCAGTGGATGGTAGGCTGTGTATGAGGTTTTTTTGAAGATATACCACACTGTAGCAAGAAACAGAGTCCGTAATGATTACTTAAAGAACAGGCTGATAGTTCTCTATTTGACATGTGATTCTTTCTGCCTTAGCAAAAATTTACTTTAAAGCTTTCTTTTTTAACTGTCGTGGGATTTGGGATTTGTTTGTGTGCAGACTTAACAATAATTAAATAATGGACACATCAGTAATGGAATAAAGAGAATGACAGTTCTGATTAAAAGATTCTAGTCTCTTTTAATGTCATTGGTAGGAATGGCACAGGCCAACATATGTCAACATCCAGCAACTATTTTTCTTTCCTTTTTTTGTTTTTTTCCTTCAGAAAAGTGAATTTACCATGCCAGATTACATCATTTTCACATACATTCTACATATGGCTCTTCCAAAAATTATAAACACAGATGTAGAACCATAGTTTGTTTGGCTCCTGCCCTTGAGAATGACACCCATTCAACCACTAGTTGCAAAAGAGTTGTGCTGCGAAACTGAGGTAATGTGTGTGCCAAGAGGAATTGTTTCCACTGGGAAGCTGAACTGAAGTGATTCCAGGGTTCTTGTATCTTCATATAGCTTGTCTATGAGATACTGCAGAAGGTCAGCATAGATGGTCTCTTCCTGGACCAGGAAGTGGTATTGGGTTCAATGGTCCTTGTTGCCACAGAGGCTTTTTTGTGTCTCATTAGAAATGTGGACAATTACAGCATTTCTGGAATTACATGGAATGAAATCTTTTTTCCCATTTCCTTATGCAGTAGGTGTATAAGATTTTCCATATGCTTCAAAATCAAATAATGGGTACAAGCTTTTCACAGAATCCCAGCATGGTTGAGGTTGGAAGGGACTTCTGCAGGTCATCTGGACCAACTTGTTGATCAAGTAGGGCCAACTAGAGCAGGTTGCCCAGAATTGTGTTCAGAAGGGTTTTAAATATCCACAACCTTTCTGGGCTACCAGGTCAGGACTCAGTTACCCTTACAGTAAAAAAAAAAAGTTCCCTGATGTTCAGACGGAGCCTCCCATGTTTCAGTTTGTGCCTGTTGCCTCTGGTCTTGTCACTGGGCACCACTGAAAAGAGTCTGATCCCTTAATTTCTTTACACCCTCCCTTCAGGTTGTTACAGACATTGGTAAGATGCCAGAGCCGCCTTTTCTTCAGACTGAATAATCCCAACTCTCCTAGCCTTTCATCACAGGAGAGATGCTGCAGCCCTTCCTTTTGTGGAGAGATGTCTTTAATGGCAGCTAAAGGTGTGCTGTTTGAACCTTTGCAATTACTTGTCCATCTATGACATGAAAAACTCCAGAAACCCACTTTCTCCTTCTCCTAGCTACTCAGTTGTGTTTCGTTCTCCTGTAGCATATCACAGAGCACGACACACATACACCTTTCTCACCGAGCCTTTATTTCCAAAATGTTGCATATTCTTATCAAATATGTCTGAGGGAAAGTGCTTCACTGCTTTGCTTGCAGGGTTTTAAAAAACCCTGCAGTGACAAAAAAAAGGTGACTGAACACTGTAGCCAGTTGATTTACTGCAACAGACCGCTGTGTTGCACGATGGAGACAGTTTAGGTGGGTTTTTTTGACTCCACATTCTGACTGAAATATTTTTGCAAGCTAACAGGAACAAAGGGCCAGATTTCAAAAATTATTTAGGAACCTATCTAATGTCAAGGGCAGTTAGTGTCTAAATGTACTTAAATATATGGGCCAGAAGAACAGCAAAGCCAGCTAAACCAGCTAGTAGGGCTATCACAGGGAATAGGTGGTGTCTCTGAGCAGTCTAGAATTAGCATAGCCTAAACTAGGTTGAAAGCAGGGCCTGTGCTTTTAATAAGTGTTTGCCTAGTGACTCATATCACAGGGCCCCCACCTCTAACTGGAGCTTTTCAGAGTGAAGCTGCTGGGGTGCTATTACTAATAATAGCATGGGGAGCCATACCGTGGAGGGGTAGATATGTACCCGGCAGTTGCTGCAGTGTAAGAGGGTGTAGCCATCTCCAAAGGGACTCTGGACAAGTTCCACCTCGATGATAGAGCTTGGGCTGCTCTCCATGGCTCTTTCAGATTGCATCTAAACACTCCTCCCTAGAACAAAGTCCTCAGGCACTTCTCTGCTTCAAAGCCCGCCTGGAATAATAAGAATGAACAAATGCTTTGTCGTGTATGTTGGAAGAAAGAAGGAAGACACATTTCTTGCATATGAGACTCCTTGTAAATACAAGATCTTCCCTGGATCTTTCAGCTGTGCCCAGTCTTCCCGCAGTTATTGCTTGGCTATTATTTGCAGCAGCTGTCCTGGCTGTAGCAGATCCATGGTTATCCTGGTGTTATCTGACTTTGAAGGTGGAATTGCACTGTGGGTCCCAAGGGACTAGATCTGTCTATGACAGGTCTTCCTAGCCTTGCTCCACCAGTACATGGAGCAGGATGAGGACTCAAAAGCAACATGTTATGCCCTCTAATTTGGAAATAGGCACAGCTCTCACAGCTCACCAACTGCTCTATAATGTGCTAGAGTGACTTCTTCCTCCCAGGGTCTGGGGATACTCTTCAGCTACACCTTCCTCTTTATTTTCCGGAGCCTGGCCAAGGGCAGTGGCTTCAGTGAGGTGTGATGGTAGCTGAAAGTGAAACAGAGTAAAGGGAGTTTTCCTTATCAGTTTCCATGCACTCTTGGTTAGGTCTCCATGAGAGGGGAAGCAAAAAAGTGCACCTGTTTGCTTTTGCACCCTCCTGAAGCCATTCTGGTGGTTCTGACAGAAAAGGAAAATAAGTCCTCTTTTTTTTTTTTCCTTACTAAAGTTCATTTTTCTCATGTGAGACAGCAGCTTAAGAAAAATGTTTTCCAACAAAACTGGCAGCTTATAAGAGGGAAGCGAGAAGCCTGCACTTGGGATACTGTTACCACAAGCCAAACCATTGCCCTTTCTGGTCGTAGCTGGGCTGCAGTGGGCAACACAGAATGGGGAGAAAGGCAATAACTAAGCAAGGAGGCTTAATGAAGTAGAAAACAAACAATGAAAGGGTGTGTTCCTGAAATCCTTCAAAGGGTGTTAACTCTTTCATAACAAGACTAATGACTCCCCCTTAAACTGGTTGTTTTCTCTGTGTCTCATTGAGGTTAATTCAGTGGGCCAGATTCATCCCAGGAGTCCTTTCATTGAAATCACTGAACTGATACCACTAATAACCACAGCAAAGCAATAAGACAAACACTGTGTGGATGAGAAAAATAACTGTGCAAAAACTTTCTGTGAAACTTGGTTGTGGTCCTGACAAACTCTCCTGCAACATTTCCTTTCTCATGTGAATGGAAATGCATTGAAAGGAATCTAGGGAACTGCACTCTAGCTAATGTCAGGTTTGCAAACTGGTGCAGCAAAATCAGCCTAATCAGAGCTGGGAATGGTTTATATCTGATAATAGTTCCAACACAGCACACGAAAGGACCAGAGTAATGGGACTCCCCAGATGGAAGCATACTTGATTGCAGGCTGCTTCCTGAACGTTTTCTTTCCAATTAATGGACTGTACACACTGTGCTATGCAGCTCTGCACCTTCACTAGAACTGAGAGTATGCCCCTGCCTCTGTTCTTTCAATGGTCTGATAGCCAGATGCACTCTATCCCTCCTCAAAGATGAGGAGGGCACAGGTACTATGCCTCCCTCTTGCCAGGATGATGCCCTATGCATTAAGATACATGAAAGCTTGGTGTCAGAGATGCAACAATTTTCTCCTTAAAGTTGTGTTTGGAAGACTGTGCTTCATCTGGCCATTTTGACAGGGCTCAGCCAGGCTGCAGGTGGACAGGGTGCATCCCTGGCAGCTCTTACTTGGGCACTGGCTGCTCTGCACCTTCAGTACCTCTCTGCCACCACTGCTGCCTGTCAGACAGCTCTCGGTGTCCTCCTGCTCAGCATGAAGGGTCTTTGCATCATCTTGCTGAGGTGCCATGGGGTGCTGCAGTGCCCTGGGGTGTGGTTCTCTGTCTATTTTTTTTTTTCTTGCAGCAAAGTGGACTTGCAAGAGTCTTTCTCTCCCCCACACTTTATTTCCACCCTCCCAGTTGCAGCTGCCACCCCCTCAGTTGTGCTGATACAACTGATTATGCAGCCACCCCACTCAGCCATGTTGCTGAAATGCCCTGCAGTGTGCTAGGGAACAAGGAGGGAAAGGAGCGGGAAGAAATGGGCTGAGTGGAGCATGCGGGGATGGCTGCACCAAAATGACTATAGAGTTGTACTGCAGTGCTCTACACAGACAAAAAAAGGGCTTTAGCCCCTCACTCCCCTGGGTTTCCACTCTGCCAGTCAGACGTCTGGAGCAGAAGGGCTGCAGCACCCATCTTTCAGGCCTTGCCCTTTTATTCTGACACTTTCTTTTCTTTCCTGTCTCCAAACCTGATTTACTGCTCTTGAAGGTAGGAGAAGATCAAGCAGGACAGGACAGCAGAAATGAGACATTTTCTAGCTGGGAGTTACAGCTGAAGCAAAAACTTAAAAACCTGGATATGCTCTCATCCATGAGGTTTTTAATGGGATATTTTCATCCAACTCAAACTCATCACCATCTGCCTTTTCCTAAGAAAGTGAGGCTAACAAGCAGGCAGAAAGCAAGGAAGGAAGGTTTAGTGCTTTTGAGTCTGTCTTCTGAGTTCAGGGATGATTTTCAGATAGGAACACATCTCTCTCCTTATTCTCTCAGAAGGTCATAAAACACTGCCAGGCACCAAATGTTTGAAGTAGCAATTTATTTAGAGAATTACATTTATTTGATGCTGATCCACTTCTGATAGGGCTTTTACTGGTTTTATTTTCTTTGATTTCAAGACTTTTCTTACTCTAGGCAAAAGCTTAAGTTCAGCTGAAAAACTGTCCTGTAGAAGTGGGAGAGGAAAACAGCAAGGGAGGACGCTCTCTGCAGTTGTGTCCTTGATTTCCAGGGGTTCTTGCACTCTGAGGACTGAGAGATGGCTTGAGTTTTTCTGCCTGTCTACTGACTCGTGTCCTCTCCTGAAAGGAAGAGGCAGTGAGGGAAAGGCTGGTCTCTGACTATGGGCTTCTTTCTCATGGTTTCCACAATTGAGCCCATAGAATTTTCCTATTTCTTTAGAAGCTTCTTTCCCAGTCCCACTTACTCTCTGAGACCTATAGAGAAGCAACATTATCTTTTCAATTGAAAACCTTAAAAAGAATCTCAGCAATGATTTCTCATTAAAATGAAAGATAAGCTAAAAGGACTAGATAAAACTTGTATGACATATAATGAAACACCATGAAATGTTGTGACATGTAGTAGTGGAATGAGTAGGATTTTATTTCCCCTATCTTTTAGCTACCTTTCAATTTCGACAGAGTCCATCTGTGCCCAGAGGTACTGTTGATGTATTTTGTTATAAAAGGAATACTCCTTGACCACAAACTTGGATAAACATATTCCATCCTTATCGACTTTCTTAGTCTTCAAGTCTGGAGGAAACAAAAAATCTTTGTCAAATAGCCTAACTGAATTGAATATTTATTTGATAATATCTTCCAGGTTTGGGATGGGGATGTGGAAATAGAATTAGTTTTGTTATTGAAAAATTAGTCTACACCATAGGCAAACTAATCATGGCAGGATACTAGTTTTTTGCTTCATCACTGAATGACCACAAAGGGATCTGCTCTGAAGACACCACAAACAGTTTACCTCACAATAACTGTGACAGACAGCTTCTCTGTGGAGGCATTTCTTACCAGCCTTAGGAAAATGAAATATGTTTATCAAATGCATTTCATAACACATATTGATTACTATACTTTCAAATGTTACAGGAGCAAAGAAGATTTCACTGTTTTAAAAAGAATGCATCCAGAAGTAGCTTGACATCTCCAAAAATGTTTCAGTTTGTTACTGTGAACTCAAAAGTCTTCCCAGGTATGGTCCCTGCCAGATGACATGTTTTTCCTTAGTCAACAGTCAAGGTTGTCTAAAATCTTGTTAGCCACTATATTACCAAAAAACCCCTTCCTCTTAGTGCAGAGTACACTTCAAATGTGTTACATATTTCTGTCTTTGCTTAGTCATTTTTAACTAACCATTGCATTGCAACGTGCTTGCTAGAGAAGATGAGATACCAATCAGTTACATGCAACTTTAGGAAGTATGCAGTAATGTGAGCCTTCGTGAGACCAGACTTCATGTGCTAAGGGGGTTTTGTTTGGTTTTTCAGCCCACAGCTACAATAAGAAAAAATGACATGGGTGTTTTGTGATTTTACCATCAATAATTCCAGCCTTTTACACGCTGCTTTGTAGTCATTTTAGACTGTGCTAAGTGACTTAGAAGTGAGTGTACCAATCAGACCGATAGTATTTCACTCCCACTCTGCAGAGATAAGAGTGACTATACATGGTTGCAGGTAATGGAGAATTATGGTCTCTGTTTTTCCACGTAAGGGACTAGTTTCTACCACTCCTACTCAGGCTGAAGTCCTAGTTTTACAATATGGGAACTTCATCATAAACACCAGTGTAAGGGGTTCATGTTTGCCACCTGTGCCTTCAACCGCATCTTTCCAGGTCCTGACACACTGCCCTTATATTATCAAGCTCAGCTGGGTTTAAAAATAAGCCCCTATTTCCGAAGGTTGTTTTTATCTTCGGTGGTTCACAGAGGAGGAGGAGGCGTGCACACTGGGGGCAAGAGCAGGCATGTTGAGGCAGGCAGGACCGCCTTCCAACAGCACCAGATCTCATGCCTGGGTAGCCTTCCACAGCTGAGTCCTTGGGGTCTCCCCATGCACAATCCTGCCTTCTCCCACCATGGCAATAAAATGCTGTTAAAGAATGTGCTCTGATTCCCTTTTGCATTCCTATCCAACTGGTGAACCTTCTGGCACTCTTGCTCCCTTTTCTTCTAATAACCTTGCCAGTGTGTCAGGAGTGTAGCTTCTCAAAGGTCATGCCTGTTCTTAATAGCTGTCATGGGCCTAAGTAACACCAAGGCTCAATACAGGGGCAACTGCAGCAAGAAAGGAAGACTTAAGTACATAGAAAACTAACCTAGATGATCTGACAGTTTCTCAAGTCCTTATTCAGACTCTATGGGTCCAGTATGAGAATTAGCAATTAAAGAGTTAATCCTCAAAATGCTTCCTCACTTGCTCATGCCAACAGCAGAGCTTGTATAGAAGAACTTCATGCACAAAGAGACTTAGACACGGACAGAACAATGGTGCTTGCACCTAAAGAGTTGTCAGAAAGGTGCTGTTATTTTCTATAAATTTTTCCTTTATTCTTCCTGAAAAGTCCAAAACAATGATCCAAATTTTCACTCAGACACAGTCAAATACCTCCCCATAAGCCAGGACTTCCAGTATACAAAGCACTTCTCAGACACCCATTAATCCTCAAAACAGCCTGTGAGGTAGGAAATTGTAAGTGTTATTATCCCCACTTCACAGGTGGGGACTCTGAGGCGGGGAGATTATGTGATTTGCCACAGGCTACACAGCAAATCCATGCCAGACCCAGGATTAAAATTCAGCAGCACCTGACATCTGGGCAAATACTCAAGCCTTGGTTTCTACTCCCTCTAGAATACATGTTTACTTGTGACCATTCTTATCTGAAGCAGGTCTCCTGATGAGCATTCATAGTCAACCACTGTATGTCCTTGTGTAGGACAAGGGTGTACACACATACCAAGGACGTACAAACCTAAGAAAAGCACAGGCTAAAACATGTCACTTTGAAGCAATTTCCCCAGAAGTCTAAAGGAAGATGTGCACAGCAGACTTTTAAAAGTTATATGCCACTGCTCAACTTCAAGCAAAGAAGTGAAGTCTGGAGCATAAACTGTTTTGTGTTATGTCAACAGACATAAAGGATGTTACTTAAATCAGTGTTTTCCTGTCCATTTGCTTTCTGAAAAAAAAATGCATAGACTCTCCTATGTTCAAGGGAAGACAAAACTTCTGATTTCCTTCTGCTGAGAAACACAGATTGCATCCCTAAATTTAAAAGAAACACCACAAATTTATATGTAAGAAGTGAAACCTTCTGGAAGGTTATTTTGCTTTGAAAGAGGTAGATAAAATATACCATTCATTGCTCTAGTAGCACACAGGATATTTCTGTCTCTTTTCATACTACTGAGTTCTCTTTGAGAGTTCGTTATGCAAAACCCTGATCACAGAAGTCTAATGTTTTTGTTTTTCCACAGTGGAAAGTACTTCTTTGCTGTAGCTGTCCTGTCAGCTCTTGCCAAAACGTGTTGTTGTTCATTTTCCATCTCAAAGACTGTTATGAGAAGATTAATTTCTAACCTCGAGAGAAAGAAAACTTTTTTTTTTTCTGTTTTCTTCAGTTTGTGTGTGAGTTATTTCTAACAAACACTGAGAAAGACAGAATGATTTTTTTTAAAAGTGCAATGAGTAGGAAGGTTTTGGATCAGATTTCTTCTCTGACAATGGCAGACACTCCCTTTTTGTCTTCTCGTGATGCTCTGTACCAAGAGTCTGAGAAGCACGTTTGCATAATAACACCCCATCAGACCCTTTCTCCAATTTGATTTCTATCCTGAATCAATACAGAACAGCTGCTTATTCATCCACATCTTCAGTAACACAATTCACTTTCCCTGGTTCCTCCAAAGCCCTGTCTTCTTCACTCTTGCCCACTCACTTCTCACTCATCTGCTTCTTTCATTGCAGCCTTAGAGATACCCAGAAGGTCTTAGAAGCAGAGTGAGAGATGAAGAGAAAGGAAAGGCTGAGAAAATTAAATGTAAAAGAATCTTTCATGGAAAAAAAAAAATAGAATAACAATTTTCTGCATTTTAGTAGCCTTAAAAGTATGTCCAAATATTCCTATACAACAATTTATTTACTCAAATAATCTTGCACTATTGAGTGTATCCTGACCAAAAATTTAAAAACTGTAGTACAATAGTCAAATCTCAATGGCATTCAGATATTTTCTGCAAATACTGTTGCAACACTGGTAGGGAAAAGATTTGGAACCCTGCACTGCCAAAGGAAGCATGCATGAAAGCCAACAGCAGCTTCTCTGTCCCTGTTAAAGCAGATCATCTATGCTATTAACCATTGTATCCTTCTCAGTGTGTTCAGCACATACACCACTTGCTTTCTTCAAAATACACTCTTTTTTTTTGTATTTTACTGTCCAGTTCCATACAACATATAGCAATATAACCATTACAGTCACTTTGATTTATTCTTACAGCTTTATCTTGCTTTCCTCTTCTTTTCTTCAGCCAGTATATATTTTTCTTCTTGTTTTTATCAGTGTGTTAAATGTCCCATCCTTTTACACCACGTGGCAAATTGCTGCCACTGGAAGTCCTTGTGAAGACACATCACACTTCATTCGTAACTATAATGCTATTTTTCTGCAAAGATATTAATTAAGCAGTCACCTATCTCATACTTGGGTTTGTTTTTAAACACAGTATTTAAACCTGCTTCTGCAGCTCATGTTACTGAGATGTGCAGTTCAAGCCCAGTGTGGATATGAATTTCTTGTAAATAGGCACATCATCCTTTTCGAAGCACAGAGAAGAGCAGGAGACTGGTAAATATACAGTCCAGGTTGCCCCACTTGAGCACGTGGAGATGAGTTGCTCACCATATGCTTGACAGCCAGGTGAGAACTATTTGGCTCCCCATAGTCCAGTTCCCTCAAGAGGGCTCAAGAGCCCTTGTCACCTGTTATGATAACACATAGCAAGAGTTATTTTAGACACAAGTGATTGTTATAGTTAGACTGCAAGGAACAGAAATTAATATGTAACACTAGTTCCTGCCAGGACTATTCTGTCTGGTCTTAGTCATAGAGATCAGAGGTAAAATAGCAATGATAATATTACAAATACTGCTTAAAGTTTATTTTCTTTGCTCTCTTCATTTAAAGATAAGAATGCCCATTATTTTTAAATCACTCATCTGCACTGCATAAATGTTACAGTTTGTGGGTGTGCCAATTAAAGTTAATTATGCTTGACTGATCTGACGTAGCATTAAAACGTCTGGTAGAACTGGCTCTGATCTTGCAAATGGGACTTTTTCTTCTGTATTCCTGTGTGATTAGGAAGGCTGTTTTGGGATCTGGAGTACCCGATCATCCAAGCAAAAAGACAAGTTGCCTCACAAATGCCCCAATCAATCTGTATAACAGAATACAATTCAGCTGCATCGGGCTGACCTCCGTTTCCTTGGAAAGATGTAATTGGTACAGTTGACCCCCTCTGGCTTAGCATGAGCTGTACAAATCTAAGCGGTGCCACTAGTCTCTTTTTTATGTCCAAAGGAAAGAAATACAAACTTGAGAGCCACCCCATCCTAAAAAGATAATGGAGAGAACTGATGCGATGAACGTTCCAAGAGCTGTTTCTTTCATGCTGTTAGCTATAAAAGACTTAGAGGGACTAGTTCAGGTTTAGACAGGAGAAGTGTGGATGTTGAAATTAAATTAGATAAATACATCCAATGGCTGACCATGACTGTTGCATTGGTAGTGGGTAGATTATCTGCATTAGGATATATCTTTCCCTTTCCAACTCGTGTGTGTGGTTTCAATTACAGCTTTCAAAAGTTCAGTTTTCAGTTCTTTCAAGAAAAAAATAATTTTCATTTGTTTTGGTTTAGTCTGAAACTACAATTTTTACTAGGCAATACAACAATAACAAGACAACAAAAATGTTTATTATTAACTGAAACTTTTCATTCAACTCAGAATGGGATGTTTTGCTTTCAGCTTGGTAATTTTTAGCTGTTCTTTGGATTTTCTTATCCTTTTAAAAATTAACATTACATGCAGACAACCTTTGAAATTAACTATTGCCTCAAGACAAAAATTCAGAAAACTCATTTCAAAAAAGCTTGAGTAAATAATGATCTATCCATAAGATCATGACAAATCCTTCTGACATTCTATATTTTGGGAAAAGAAACCACTTATAAAAGTTGTTCAATTCTCATTTTCTTGTAAGTTTTTCAAATCAACAGGCCTAAACAAAGCAACTCTTCCTTTAATGTCCTTCCAAGTGCATAAAAATAGGCATCCAAAGGCAACATATACACAGAAGAGAAAACTAATAAATTTAATCATCTCAGTGAGAAAAAAACAAAGGTCAAGAACAGAGATGGAAGTGGAAGGAAATTTATTTCATTTCTGAAACAATTTAAGCATGTGCTCTGCTCCACTGTAGTCAGTTAAACAATTTGCTGAATTGCAGCTCTGAACTTGGCAACTAGGATGTGGAAATACATATCTGAGCTTGTGTTTCTAGTGAGGTAAAAGAAAAAAGTGAAATTCACATGCCAAATGCATGCACACTGCCTTTTCCTGAGACTGACATCGTCACTCTGCTGCAGGTGTATGATGAAATAAATAGGTGGGACCAGGCTTCAGCATGCTGTTGGTTCTAGAAGCCATTAAGAAGAGCTGTTATTGCACTGGGGAACATTTAAAACACAAACACCCACTGACTCCTTTCTTCTGTATGCTATTGTGCTGTCTCCATCTTACCATTTACAGATCCTGTTTTTCCTCCACTCCTAACCTCCACTGTTATTTCTTTCTCCTTTTTGTCTGTCAGGAGGCTGTGGGAGGGTGGCCTTCAAGTGCCTTTTCTTTCTAGTTTCATTTCCAAATGAAAAGACAAGGACTCCTGCTCCTTTTCAAGTATTACTCATACCTTTCTAAAGGTGATGAGATCCAAATTCACCTTCAGAAAAAGCTCCATTAATTGCACAAAATTCCTAGGGTTAGATGTTGATTTTTGCTTCTTATCAACATGTATGAAATTAAACACAGAAAGCAGATGAAAAAGAAATCCAAGTCAGCAAGCAGAGTTATAATAACATCTATTTAACTGTCTGGGTATTGTTATGACTTTTATTTATTAAAAAATTTCTTCCTGCTCTGTTTCATTATGACTGACTACTCTCCTTTGTACATATGAAAAAGGTAAATTAATATACTTCTTAGAATTCTTCATGCTTCCAGATAGAGTATAGGCCTGGGGGAAGCTCTCAGTCCTGAACCTGAAAGGAAAACATATTTCTTGGATCCTATATAATGTCAAACATTGCCCTACAGTTCTCAGCTAGCTGGTGGAATAAGGGTACAAAAAAATGTTTCCTAGAATGAACTCTGGAGCAGGTGAATTACTCCCACTGAGGCTCAGACACATGGTGTGCAGGATCAGACACTACAGAAGGATCCAGGTGTTCCCTTGTCTTTTACTTACTCAACAAATTTTACAACCATTTGAGTTCATGTTATAGTGTGCATACATATGTCATCATAGCCAAGGCATATTAAAGAGGTAAAGCAATAGTCAGTGAGCACATTCTGCAATTCTATGCCAAGAGATATTGTCACATGCTCTCCATATCATAACCAGAGCAGTGCCTCCTTCCCTTGTGCTTGGCACAGCTTACTGACCATGAGATCATGGCAGATGGGAGTCTGGACATGATAACACACTTGTTAGGAACTGAAGCTGCTGCTGGTCATGTCATTAATATTTTTTTTTAAAGAATCTTCAAAGCCAACCTTGGAAACTCCCTCATCTCATCTTACTCCGATTACCAGCAGCATTATAAACACAGCATTCCTGAGAGAGTATGGAGGTTATGTTAGAAGTGAAACCAGAGCAGAGCCATCTAATTGCAGCAATGAAAGCGACAGAGTGTAGTGCAAGTATAGCAATGAATATTTGCCTGGAAACACGTTGGGTTTAGTGGCAAATATTCAGCAAATGCAAGAAAAGAGTATATCCCAATTATGCAGCTGCCCTGCCAACTCCTGGAATGACAGGAAGATGGTTGGAACACCGGACTGAGGTAGTCCTGCCTGCCAGTAGTTGAGACCTGATAGCAAGCTTCAGTTAGGTTACTGGAGAAATCAGTTTTAGTGATGCATTTTGAGGATAGGCACTACAACGTAAGAGGTGTCTACATCTTTCTTTCTTTCTTTTTTTTTTTTTTTTTTTCACAGAAGAAATAGTAACCCACCCAGAAAACAATTACTGAATTACTGTCAAAAACTGGAGGAGGGATTATTACATCAGCAGGGAACATTAATGCAGCAATTTACAATAGCTTGCATTCTGACTTCTCTTCCACTTATTGTCAAGTACAAAGGGATGGTCAGGAACTGTGTGGAACAAGAACCAACCAAAGAGTACTCTAACAAAAGAAGGAAATGGTGCAGATGCAGTCACTCATCCACTCTTGCTGAGCTAGTATCTCTTCACTGCCACACAGATGTAAGGACATACAGCTTTTTTGGTTGAAACCAAGCAGCTCAGTATTGTCATTAAAAGGAGATGTTTTATCATGTGCTCTGTCTGTATTTCAGGGTGTTGTTCCCCTCCATCTTTCTGCCTTTTTATTTCCCTCCTGAAAACTGTCTTCCTCCTTCCTTCCTAAGCTCACGTATCTATTGACATGCTGATTTATCAGGCCACATGATTTCCACATGTCCCATCAAACATTATCTAATTTATGCCACAATAATTTCATTGCCCAGGATGGCAAGGTGGAGTGCAACTCTGTTCACTTAGTCCCCAGGCAGGCTGGAGTGGATACAAGATGCAGGGAGTGACAGAGGGCTAGGAGGTGGAATAGTCACCTATACTGACAATTTGGCCCAGGGCCTGGGGAACTAGTAAAGACAGGATAGCTTTGATAGCTCTAGAAAAGATAACTTCAAACAATGTTGCTTTAATCCACTCCACTGTCAATGGAGCTGTATCTCTGAAAACACCAAAAGACAGTATACCTGCTCTTAGCAAGAAATAAGTGTCGTTTCTTGGCAAATGACAGAAGGGGAGCTGTTACCTAAAAGATAAACAGATGAAGAATTTGGTGGAAGAAGGAGAACTACGAATAATGCTACACTAGACAAATACATGTAGAATATAAAATATGTGGTATTAAACAGTTTTCTCAGGATCAAAGGTGCCAAACCATTTCCTCAAAGGACCTTTTAATGGGTAGTGATCAGGACTGAGTGCTTCCGTGCTGGTCAGGATGCATGATAAGGTATGGCTTCAAGGAAACTCTTTGTAATTTCATGGAATGATAAAGTAAAGGAACTGCTTTCTTAAAATAACAGGAAAATACCCCTTATACACTGCCAGATCTATCCATCTAAGGAAGGAATGAATTGGAACTCAGTCACACTACTGAAGCATTTGTAAAAGCCAGATCTGAGCGAGTTCATCATTATACACCCTCAAAGCACACTGTCTGAAACTGTCATGAGGTCTGAATACACCTATCTATATGTCAACTCACACAATTGCTTTTAGTGTGCTTCTTCTGTAAAATACAGCGGTAGTGGATGCCTAGAGACATGGTGACTTTGGTGGTGACTCAGCTAGCTCATGCTGGTTGTTAAGATATTTCTTTAAGGTACGTTAGGAAAGTTTCCAAATGTGTTTTCTCACCCTTAAAGAGCGCTGAGACATTAAAAATCATTTTGTAAACAAAGAGATTTCCAGTATACCAATGATGTGGCTGCATTGCACAATTAGGAGACATATTTAGGAGTAACAGATTTGAACACTGTGGGACTAAGCTAAAACCCTTTGCCTGCATTTTTTGTTAGATCTTTCTCCTCTGACGCACACCCACCAGCCACTGCAGAGCAGATCAAGTGAGGCCACCATCTGCTCGTCACTGTACATTAGGTATCTCTTTGTGGTATTTGCTCTACAGAAGACATGGGTTCATTGCAGGCCATAGCCACAGGGTGTGCTGCTTTTGAACAGGGCTACAAGGGTCTGTGCTTTTAGCTGTGGAGATCTTTGATTTAGTTTGAAATGCTGACTGAGATGCTCTACAAGCACAGTAGTTAGCAGAAGGTAGTTATGAAGATACAGCAGTAAAGCTTTGTCTTCCTGAGTAAGAACATAGGACTTCCAGCAGCCACAAACACATCTGGAGACTCATGCCACACTCTTCAATAGTTCTGTTACCCATCTTGATTCAGACAGTAACTGTACCCATGGCCCTTTGTTACAGTGTGGGCTCTGCCAGCAAAGTTTTGGAAGCAGAGCAAAGTTTCACAGCAAGGTGGGTGTGCACATTGGGCTCTGGAGACTCTCCCATTCCTGATGGAAACAACAACAAAGCACTTGAACCCTGAGCAAGAACAGAGACCAAGAACCCATGGACCTTTCTATTCCCCTGCAAGAAAGTGGTGTGCTATGCCTTCAGTATGTGCTGAAATTCTCTGCTCCCCTGCAGCCCAAGAATACCACCAAGTTCTCCTTATGTGGAGAAGAAAGGTACTGCTCCTTGGCAAAGTAAACTCAGCTCTAGAGGTCAAACATCTACTATTTTTCCTGAAGGTTTCAGACTTTTTCTCAGTTAGTAATGCCCCATGTAATGGTAGCTTGCCAAACAAATTACAGGAATTTCAGGCTTAATAAATATCACAAGAGTTTGATTCTGTTTCGGTTTTGCATGCTACAACATGAAATTAAATCTACTAGTGTGTCAAGTGTTTTCCAAATAATTCTACTGTTTGTTGCACACTTCTCTAGGTTTACAAAAAAGAAAGCCAGGATTTCTGTAGGTGCTCCTCTTTCTATAGCCCTAAGTTATTGTCTTATAGTGGGTTTTGAAACTGTGAGAAACAATTTGCATTGACTTCACAGCTATAATTTATAAGGAACATAGTGAGTCATTGTCACAGGCTGTTTGCCTTTGTTCTCTTCTACTTCCTTCTTTCTAAAGGGAATTTTCTTAGAAAAAAAAAAGTATTCATTTTGATAGACAGTTTTAGACTTTTAAAAATAAAAAAAAATAATAGGAGCATTTCTGGAAAGTGGTGTGAGTCTAAGACAGAGTTTGACCAAAGAACAAACACATGAGACAAGGTGTATTATTTAGTGCTAAAACTTAAAAGATTTGCATAAAGGGTATTATCCATTCTTTGCAAACATTGCCACCCATATACTCATAGGCTTACACCTATTGCCTAACAATAGCTTGGCTATCGCAGCAGTGAAAGTAGCAGAAAACTCTAGCTCACAGAAATGTTTGCACTTTGCAACACTTAAGGTTTCATCAGGCAATTGGCTTTAAGGGCTGGTTTAATAAGCAATTTTATCTCCCTGAAATAAGACTCTCTTTCACTTGAAGATTTCTAATCTCATTTCCAAACATAAACACGACTGAGTGCAGAGGAATAGTATGTTCTGTCTGGTTTTGAACCTCTTTGAAAAACAATAAGGTAAGATAAAATGTGGACAGCCAGGGCCATCATGTTTGTAAACCAGTGATTACACAGATTGCTTAAAGCCCATAAAGTGACACGTGAAAACACACCCAGCACAAATATCTTTTGCTCCTTTCTAATTCCATACAGGGACAAATGATTTTGTTTCCCTCTCTCCCTCAGGCTTTCATAAATCCCTGCTTTTGCCCTCGCTGCGGATGTGCAGTGGCCACTGAAGCAGCCTCACTGGCTCCCCAGCAGCTCTCTCCTTTCACCAGTCCAACCAAAGCAGCAAAGGAGGCTGGTTTGCTTTCATGGCCTAGAAAGTGGGATTTTTCATAAGTAGCCTTGATGGAGAAATGTTTCATAAACCCCTTCTGAATAGGAATACCCATTGGCTAGAGCTGCCAATCATCTTTACTGACAACTTCCCTAGATGTAGACACCAAATTCTTCTTATATTTCCATACTGAACACAGTATTTCTGTTTCACATGTTTAAAGAAAACCTTGGGTTTCACTATATCTAGACAGAGGTGAGGCTTTTGAGCAAGGCTGAGACAGCAGTGCTGTCTTTCAACAGGTTTCAATCTGGGGAGAAATAAATTCTTCTCAGTTCAGAAAAGCACATAAGTGCTGTTAGACTGAAGCACCCCCTTAGGACAACTATATGCATTTTAAAGATCTACCCTGAACAGGGTATTAGAGATTAATTTGTGTTGTGTGTGAAAGATGCTGAATTCTCCAATTCTAATGTGAGTGTTCATACATAAGTATGTATATTTATATAAATAAACTCATATATATATAGCAATCATGGGTTTATGATTAGCTGATGCTGACTATCTGACTAAGATGACACTAGAGTGAATCACTACCACACCAAATTTGCTCAAGGTCAGTCTTGTTTTCTGAATTTTTTTTTTTTTTTCATTCAGAATAAAGCTTTTGTTCAAGATGATCCCTTTAAAATATGGGAAGAAAAAAAAAAAACAAAAGCCAAATAAACCAACAAGAAGTGTCCTTGGAAATGATTGTGGTTTATTTGCATAAGTAAATCTTTTGGAGGAAAAGAATATACACATTATACTTATCTGGTGTCATCTTTTTATCCCTTTTATTTACTGCTTTTTCCAGACACATTTAGGATTCGACTTTCTCATGTGAAACCAGTGAGGTCTTTTTTCTGATGTAGACATAACACAAATGACCTGTCAGATGCTCACTATGCGACTCATGTGCCATAATGTGGAAAATTCTAGAATAAAAAGCCTGGAAAAAGTGGCAGAAACGGTCTTCACGGTCAGAATTTCCTTATGTAAGTCAGGAGCAGCTCTTAAAATCAGTGGAGTTATGTACATATATAACAGCATCAAGTCTTACATTCAATAGCTATAAGATTAGGACATACAAACGATGGAGGTTAAGTGGAGTGGGGTATGAATTAGGAAAAAAGAGCTAATGTAAATACTTTCTTCCAACCAGACAGTAGGAGAAATGTCCTGAGAAAAAAAGATGTCTGGTGTGTCTGGCTCTGAAGCAAAACCAGCACATCCCTGCCACATTAGCATGAGATCAGAATCAATTCCAGAAAGCTCAGAAAAAAAATGTCTTTCAAATAACACTGGGAAGAAGTTTTCTAGATAGCTGATGTCATTATATATCCAATGATATCCTTATAAGCCATCATCAGTTGTACAGAGGCCCTGAGTGCTTGAGGGCTAGCTAGCTCTGCACCCACAAACTGAGGAGGACATTTGGCAATAGACCAAAAGAGTTTCCTGCCTTCTCAAAACTCCCACCTCTCTCTCATTTGGAAAGCTGGCTGTTTTTTTTTTTCCCCAGGCAAGCCACAGAAGTCAGCTGCCAGTTTGTTTTCTCATATGCATAGATGAAAATTGTGACAACAAATGGAGATTTATGTCCTCATGTCCTCATCTCATCCAGTTGTATTGCAGTCCACCTGAGCCACACAGGAACCATAAAAATTCCCCAAAAGCTCTACCCTGGTTGGTGCCTGATGACTTCCTGGTGAGATGGTGACTGTCCCTGGCAGCAGGCAGAGGTGGGGAGAGGCATCAAGCCCCTCTTTGCCTGATGTACATCAGCTCAGATTTTCCAGTCAGGAGGTGCTCTGCCCTGCATTTTTTGTCTGGGTAAGGCAAACAGCTGGAGCAGAGCCCTGCCTCTGCCCACCAGAATGGAAGAGAGGATTATCTGAGTGCACTGTGCATGGCCACCTCATCGATCCTCTGCTTAGTGATTTCCAGAAAGAAGGAAGAGGTGGACCTGGAGCAGAAATGTTCTGTGGGCTGGTAGTCCTGGGGACTGGCTCTCACCCATCATAATGTACCATTATATCATACTCATCCCTATGTTGCTGGCACTCTGACACATACCTCCAACAATTAACATGCCTCAATGTGGGATTTCACCCAGTAGGGAGGAGAAATACTGTCTTTTTAATCTCTGACCACAACGTAATCTGGTATCACATGTGAAATTGCATCACTGCAAAATGCAGTGATCTAGATGGTGATATTCCAATACCACGACTTCAAAATACATGTTATCAGATTGTAACACAGGGACACCACTGTGATATTGAGGTATCTGCAATATTACCCTTGTACCCTGCACATCTGGGCTTCCACCATGAATCCATCTCCTCCTGCTGCAGAAGTGTGTCTGTGCTGCTGGCAGAACTGCATGCCCTAGCTGGGGCACACGAGCATTATCCTCCCTTCCCTGCAGACAGTAATGTTCCCTCCCCAGGGCAGTAGTGGCACCAGGCAGATTGCCCAGTTTCAGGGGTCTGCTGGTGGGCCTGATATCTCCAGAGAGAGCTGGAATGAGTAAGGGTGCCAGGGCTGCTGCATGTTACCTGCTCCTTTCTGATACAAAACCCCTGTTAGCAAGTCCTGGACCAAGCAGCAATTTTCAAAAAGCTACAGTACAGGAAACTATTGAGAAGGGACAGAAAAAGGTCAGTGCTTCCAGCACTACCCACCAATGCCCTTCCCATCTTCCTTGGACACTGGCGAGTTCACAGTATCACAGAAGCCAGTGATATTTGGATTCCTTCTGGTATTAGCAAGAGGAGACATCACAATTGCACTGCCTGCCCCTTAAACCTTGCCTGAGCCAAACACAACCGGGTGAGCATAAGGGGCAGAACCATTCAGCTTTTTGTACAGTAAGTAGAGCTCATGATATGCTTCATTATGAACATATTCTTTAGAATGGATTTGTTTCCTGTAGAGGTTTCCTTGGACATGGAAAAGGACTTCTTTGAGGATTGCAGAGAAAGTGAAACTAGCAAACAGATGGGGATCTGTGAATTTTGCTGCTGTGATGTCCCATTGAAAATCACAATATCCTTCTGTGATATAAAGAGCAGGAAATTATAGGAAAATTCAGGAACAATGAATTTTTTTCAGCTAATAAAATATTATCAATTCTTATTAATATTCCCTAGTTTTCAGAACAGGTAGAGGTTTGTGTGGCTGCAAGTTCAATTCTTAGCCTAACAATAAAACGAAATAAAACTGATGCAACTGTAATAGTGCCAGTAAAAATATTTCAAGTTTAGTTTGATATCTGTGCAAAGTTTTCAAGTCAAAAAAGTTAGACAATTGAATCAATGAAAATGAACCCTTTTTTCTTCTCAACCATCTCTAATTGTTTATTGTCTCCCATGCCTGTCTTGTATTTTTTAACTAGGCTTCATTTAATGGGCATTTTCATACCTTGGTTCTCAGCACTGATGGCTTGGACCACTTTATATGCTCCAAAACACAATATGGTTGTAATCCATACTGTCCCCCCAAAGCAGCTGTACACTAGTGAGAAAAAAGATTGTGTTAAATTCTACCTGCTAGGAAACACTTCTGCTTGGCTGAGTTTTCAATAGATGGATAACCCAATGGAATTCATTTTTATGCCTGAGGATTTAACTTCCAAGTGTACATGGTCTTCAACAAGACCTCCTAAAAACAGAATTATTGTTTCATTGCAGAACTATTTTTTTAACCGAGACTGTGCCTACAACAAAAAAGAATAACCATTGCTGACAGATTTCTTAAGACTGCCTTTGTTCCCACTCTTTAATTTAATTTAATTTATTGACTCTGTTAAAAATGTATTTCTGCTTAAAACTCCTGAGACAAATCAAAATACACAGGGCTGGGGAGAGTGCCTAACTCAGGCTTGATATTGATTTTGAATTATTTATGCTACATGTTGCATTATAGCTGTAAAACTTTATGTAAATGAGTCACTTTGCACAGCTGAATTGTCCTTGCCAAGCTGTTTTATCAATTGCCTTCAATCCAGGCACACCAATGAAATGTCTAATGCTTATTCATAAATCTTCAGTACTCTTTTCTTACAGACAACCTCAAAACTGTAAAATATGCCAAAGAATAAGAGAAGATATGTCAAGGTAGGAGGGAAAAAAAATAAAAGTAGTATATATCCAGGTAAGACCAAAAAGACATGGACAGACAACGCTAGAGCTGACATAAATAGAAGATTAGGCTGTATTTCAGTAACTCTGCCATTCATGGAGCACATCAGCCAAATCCTGAATTCTGATCTTACTCAGGAGACTGTTCCCTAGTAAAACCATAATAGCATTAGTGTTAGAAATTTCAAATACTGTAAAAGTAATAGAATTCCATGGCTGTAAAAAAGAAAGGGAATTCCAGACAGTAGGACTAGTAGCCTAAGGGTGAAAAAGGGGTTTGGCAGATTCTGGTTTTAACTATGTGAGCTTTTTACATACACATTTCCGAGACTTTGTTTAATTCATGGTTAACCTGTCGCAAATGAGATCAGACTAATACGTGCCTCTGATTTCCCTTGTAAAATTACCATAGACTACAATGTCAGGATACTCCACCACCCCAGATCTTAATGTAATTTCCATTCATGAGGGAATCATAAAAATGTAAATGGTATCAAGTCTTTTAACTTTTTTTAACATGGCAAAATAACGGCTCAGTAAATGCAGTTTGTCCCACTGGGAAAAGGAGTAAAAGGGACTTTTGCCAAAGTTCGTTAGGACATGAGGTCAGCCAAACTAATTAGGGTTCCGGAAAAAGTCTTATGCGATTCTTAGTCATAGCCAACCCTGTTTGAACCTCAAAATGCACAGTGAAAATTGCCTTCAAAATCATTTAAAGCCTTTAGAAAGTGAAATACTACATGTTCTATTTCAATGACCATTTAACAATTGCAAAAAAATAAATGTCCAATTCACTGCAGCTCTGACTTCAGCAACAAGCACTTTATAGTCCATGGGAAATATCCATCATAGCTCTTCCATCAACCTTCAGCAAAGCCATGCACCAAAGCAGCTTTCTGTGAGTCAGTAACAGCATTTATCACCTTCACACGCCTAGTGAAATGTTACACTTCTACAAGAGATTATATAAAAATGCCTCGTGACCAATCAAACCATAACCTCTTTGAAGAACTTGTTGAAAGCTTTGTTCCACACTAGATTAGGTGTTAGGAGCTTGATGAGTGACAGCACATGGTGTCTTATTATTATTATTTGGGGAATAGGTTTCCTTCCAACTGCCTCAAAGAACCTGACAATTTCTTCCGTATCGGTTCACTAGCTGCTGATTAATTTTAACATAAAACTCTAGGCACTCATAAAGGTCAATGGTTTGCAATTATATTGGAGGTCTATAGGCTCTGTTAAAGTGATTGTTAACATAAAGAATAAGAGACTGTCTAAACCAAGAGCTGGAGATGGTCAAAATCCTTCTTTTTGAAAAATGATGCTGCCGTGATTTACCTACTTAAGGGACTGTTGAATCAGCCAGCATTTAAAACTGCTTGGTGTTAAGATATTTCAATAAGCAGGGTTAAGAGGAAGCATGTTTAATATAGTATCACCAAAAATTAACTAGAAATGGGTTCATGGTTATTCTAAATGCCATACAAAGATAAATTAGAAGATGGTCATAGTACTGAATGGCTTGAATCTAGACAGCTAAAATGGACACAAAGTGAGTAACAGAATTGTGTAAAATTAATAATGTGTTTTGAGAAAGATGAGGAAACTCAAACTGTACTGCCCCCATTCCCGAGAGTGTCTTCTGTCTTGTTGCTGTGTCATGATCCGTTTCCAGGAATCCCTGGGGTCAAACAGGATGAAAGTGCTCACGCAAAGGTTGCAAGGCATTTGTTTCTTATGATATGAGACTTACAAAGACCTGTGACAAATATTGAGGTTGCTTACAACAGTGTAAATGCACTTGCTGAGTTAGCTGAACAGCTTGAACTGTGACAGTCAAGTCAGATGTTGGGAGACAAAAGCGTATAAACAATTTTGGTCCATTTATATCACAGGATTGATGAAGAAGTCTGGTGAACAACTGGCAAGTAAGTTGTCCTGAGAATGGAGCCAGGATATAGATCCATTTCACCAGCTTGAGAGAAACATTTTAGTTTATTTTGACTGAGTTAAAGGAAAAAGTAATAAAATTTGCTTTACAGTGTATAAAAGCAGCACCAATTTTAGGTGTGTTTCCCCTATCACCAGCATCAGCATCAGTTCTCCAAGACTTAGAACTCCAGGATCCCCAGGATCAAGCACTTTGGAAGCTTCTGCTAATAATTTTGCCAGCAAATCTGACCAGCAGGTCCCTCACTGCCCCAGTCCTTGATTACATGGCAAGGACTGGAACCACACAACAGTGAAAAGCATGTGAAATGAAAATGTTAGAAAGGATTTGCTTTTCAAGGGTATGAACCAAGCCCTTCAACAGCAAAAGCTCGTCCCCTTTTGCACTGAGTCCACAAACTACAGTACAAGAAACCTGTATGTTGGCTGATTTGGCATATGGACCCCTCCTGTGAAGATATCCTACACCCTGTACATCCTCTCTAGGCACCTCTAACTTCCAGTTCTCCTTCTTGGCAGAGCCTGAGTGTGACTATTCCCACGACTTGAGCTGTCCACATGGGCAAGCCACTAGGGGAGCTTCATGGTCTCCTGGCCCCCCTTGGACCCAGCACAAGGAGCTCTAGATTTCAATGAGGGATGCAGCTGCAGCTGCAAAGTACTGATCTGGATCCAAATTTCCCAAAGCGGTGCTCAGAAGATTTAGTTCCTTGTTGAAAGGAGCCAGAACTGAATTTTAAAACTGAAATCAGAGCCAAACTTCCTCAAAGTCTGGGAATGTTCTAATCTAGTGGGTTTGGTTGAAGCCCGTCTCTTAATACGAACCATATAGACACAGGGTCCAAATCTGCTTTCATTTCCATTCACTTGACATGAGAGCAGGTTGGAAAACTTCCTCGCAGTGTAAGTTTGTTGGAAAAGGCCCACAGAGTCAACCATTTATTCTGATATTCTATAAATTGAAAGGAAAATGTTTCCATTAATGTATTTTAAAAGACAAATAGGTCTCTTCTCAAAAAGGCATTTCCAATAGTTTTCCATTTTATTGCTTCTAAACAAATTTATGGTGTTACCTTTTTCATAATGCATCTTTTTTTCATGATGTAGTGACAGGTCCCTGAAATATTGTTCATTACTCTGTGTTATTACTGAGGGCATGTTATCATAGCAAGATCATAACCAATATATTCCATTCCTTTTATTTTGTGTGTGGCACTCTGTTTAATATGAACTGATACATCTCATCCCTTCTTTCAGCTCAACATGCATCCTGAGGGAAAAATTGACACTTAATGTACTGTGAAATTTCTTATTATTTTAAAAATGACACACAGTTGAAATACTATTCAAAACAAAATGCTAACTCTAAATATGATGCGTGAAAATACTGTCATTAAAAAATGTCTTAAAAAGATCTTTTCCCAAAATCCTCCTTCAAGGCAACTCCTGAAAATGCTCAATTTGATTTGGAAGAAAAATGAACAATGATGAGTGAGATGGAAGAGACAAATCTGACCAGTTCAGCTGTACCTGTAGCAGCACAGAGTGTAGAGGATTAAGTCTCAATTCATCTTGGAGATGAGAAACACTTCTATGAAAGTGAAACAACTTTTGCACAGAAAATTGCAAAAGGAAAAAAAACACCAAACAACCTAAACCAAAACCAACCCCCTCTAAAATGCCTCTAAATGATGGAATAAAATGTAACTCTGATGCAAAACACTGATCCTGAAGGTGGGCAAGCTGATGGAGGCCCTGTCATGGACCTAATCTGGAGGACAATGAGCGTGGCATGGCAGAGAGGAAGAGCAGCTTCCTCAGAGCAGCCCCAATAACTAGAAGCCTGCTTTACTCTTGGCAAAGCCAATTAGGTTTTTCGGTTTCCTTGCTTAGCCTGCAAGGTCAGAGCATCCTCAGGCCTGACAGGGTGTGCAGTCAACCCTCCAGCACAGAGCAGATGTGCCTGGTGCCCTGGGAAGCAGCCCCCTGCCCCAGAGACCTTTTGGTACTGGGACTTGCTTCAAGGTTGCTAGAGGGTTGCTAATCATACCGTCATGTTTCCCGGGACAGAGTCATTAACTCTGAAAGAATGCACTATATGTAAATGAAATACTTCCTTAATGACCATGTGGCATTAGGACACAATACATGGAAAATCACAGCCGTGAAGAAGTCCACAAATCTATGAGCCTGGGACCTGCTGTCTTGGTAACTAACCCATTGCATAATGCAAGCCACAAATTTTTCCAAAAGATAAACACTTCTGGCACATTAGCATGCACAAATCAAAACTAAGGGAAATGACACGTGCAGAACTAATTGTAAATGTTTCTGTTCAGGGCTGTTGGGATCAAATAGCTTTTGTTTGTGTGCTTTAGGTATTTGTTTGCTTTGGTTTTTTAGGCCATCCTAGCCATGAATATCCTGATTTGGGACCTTAGATAATGCTTTCGTCTGCTCTCTTTTTGGACTTGACATATTTGCTTTGCTCAGAGCTTTGCTGATACCAACAAACAGCAGGTTTACTCACAGGAAATCTCATTTCAGTCACCAACATTTCATTTATTGTAGTTAGTGTTTTAATTTGTATTAATGTCAGATGAAAACCTTACTGTGATTATCTTAAATCCTCATCAGATACAAGATTCTTCAGTCTGAGGAACCATGCATCTTTCAGCTACACAGTCCAGGAACAGTAATTTTCAATACTAATCCAAGAAAAAGATATAATGTGTGCTTACATTCATAATAACAAGGGGCATTAAAAGTTTATGCCTAATTCACATGAAAATTATGATGTAAGAAATAAGCTTCTTCACTTGGTCTACCTGAGCAAGTCAGGTGCTCCCAAACCACTGCATTTTGCTCAGGATGCCCCCAAAGTAAAGCAATGTGCCCCTGTATTTTACAGCACCCACTGAGCAAGTACCACGACTGAGCTACTCACGCCATGGACAATTACTCTGTGCAGCAAACCAAGGACTTGTTGAGCACACCAGACGTACAGCACATGCAGAGACTATCTGGGCAGGGTGTGTATATGGATTTCTCAAAATCTGTATTGACAAAGTTTCCGGACTGAAGAGAGGATATGTCCAAGAAAAGCCAGATGTATGATAACTTTAGCTGAGTCTAATCACAGGAAGAATTGTGAAGGGGCAGATTAGGTCACAAATGACCATAATTCTTGGAAAATGCCCTCACAAAACAGTCAGCGATGGCTTACATGCAAAATTCAACTTTTTTTTTTCATGGGAAATGGAAAAAACACACTCCTGGTATAAAAATGATCCTCCCCTGACAATTTTCAAATCCTAGTGCCAGTGCATGGAAACACTAGCCCTTCTTAGAAGCAAAGGAACAAAAGCATGTAAAATAATTAATTTTTTTTTTCTGATATATTTTACCTTAATGTCATCTTTAAAAACAACTGGATACATGTTGCTTGCTTCTGTAAAAGCATCTAAGTGAGATACACACTGAAGAAGTACTTTTCTGGCCAGAAATATCAGAAAATTAATCCGGAATTGAAAACATCTGGCACAATCAGAAGTAACTGTTCAAAAAAACAACCTTATGCCGGGCAGCAGGGAAAAACTAGACAAACTTTGCAAGGCTGATATTCTGTCCACAACAAAATGGTTTTAATTCCATTGAAAAGTCCTCAGAGATGATGGTATCTTTTTAATTAAATTAATTTTAAAGCCTATTTTTTTTTTAACAGGTGAAAGTTTCATGAATAGCCCCGAGTATAAATAAACAAGAAGATGCTAAAGAAGCAGGACAATAACTTGCCTTTATGTGCAAGACAACTGGATTTATTAGAGTAGCGTGGCAAACACAAACTTTTAAAAGGGACTTAAATGTGGTCAGTCTAATACAGATCCAAATCTAGCCTCGTTACTTCATTGTAATTGAGATCAGATCCTGATGCCACCAGCAAAAGTTGCAAATGCTCTTCCGAATATCATTAGTTCACCCTTGTGTTTGTTGGCAGAGCTTTAGCAATACATTCTGGCACCTGGGATGCATCCTTCTCTGCATTGCTTCTGGCTACTCCTGCTGCCAGGGAAGCACCACTGTCTGGCTGATGTCTAAGGCAAAAGTGAACCCTCTTCATGCTGGGACTCTGCCTCGGGAGGCACTGGACAAGGCCCAGTTTGCAAACAAAGCAATCAGAAGGCAAAGGTGTCTGCAGTACGCCAGA
>VWZY01008751.1:356515-390950 GCA_013399075.1 Chloroceryle aenea | reverse complement strand
TGTATAACACAGAAAAAAAAAAAAAAAGGAAAAATGACTCAGTTGGGAATAAATTCAAAATCTGAATGAGGGGAGGTGTGAATATGCTTTCCTAATTCTATCCAGGACTCAGAGAGAGAGAGAGAGAAAAAAATAGCACTGAGGGAGTTGTTTTCTCATGGTATCTCCAGCCAAAAGCAAGTTGTTACCAGAAGTCTTCTGAGACACATTGAGTCAGGAACAGAAGAAAAAAAAAAGAAGAAAAAAAAAAAAAGGACCTGGGACTTAAGGCAAGATGTAGATGACTTGAGGCACCCGCTTCCAAAGCTGTCATCCAGAAAAACTCCACCCAGCAGCCACACAGTCCTGGAAGTGCCAGCATCCACAGGGCTCCAGTGGGGTGCGGATGCGGGCCTCTCAAACCCCACGCCAAGCTATGCGGTGTGGGCAAGCTCGGGCACAGGCACAGGGATAAATCCCTGGCTACAGACTGTTAAGCCTCCCAGAGACCAGGAAATATGAACTGGGAGGGTTTTGTCCACAGGCATCTGTGCTCTGAACAAAGCTACATCCCCGTGGGCTGCTTCTCTCCTTTGCCAGCACAAGTCACATTTACCCCACCAGGGCTTTTCTCACATTTTATAGGCAAAACAGAATGCCTGGTGTGAGGACAGGCTGGGAAAGGGACAGATCACCCCGCCTCCAGTATTCCAGGGGAAGGGTCTTCTACAGAGGTGGGCATTCTGCTCATGTCAGAGATAGAAAATTAAGGAACAACAGGGCCTGTGTTAGTTCACCTGAGTCCTTAAAATAGCCCATGAGTGGTAAACAGCACCTCCCCAAAGCAGATGGGGCACCCTTAAAGTAATCTAATTTCTCTGGGCCACATCCATGCCTGGGCTGCTCTCAGGATAAGGGTGATGAGACAGAAATATGTAGGAGAAGGCTTTGTTGTACACACATCTAAACAAGTTTGGACAGTACTTTTCCTGATATTCACACTGATCACAATTTTCTGGATACATCGCATGTATAGAAGTGCATTTATACACATAAGCATTTGTATGCATTTTAAGTTAAATATGTATACATATGCTGGATTTTCATTTAGATTGCAGAAAGACTATTTTCTCCTGCATCAGTAGGACTTTGAAACTTCAGGCAGTGTTATTGTGAGGCTGGAAGACTGCCTTTTTATGCAAATAATTATAAAATATATTTCTTCCTTTAGCTCATACCCTCACTTTTCATCTAATACTGTAAAATCCAATCAAGGCACATGGCCAGAAGCTCAGCCCTGTGCATGTGCAAGCAGGTGTCCCATCCATCTCTGATACTGATACTAACATCAGCCCATGCGAGAAACTCAAACAGCAGTCAATAACTTTGACAGAGCTTTAGCAACACTTTGAGTTGTTTTGTTTTGGTTTGTTTTAAAAAAGGGAATTGAAAGCAGTACTAAATAAAATGAGAGGGGTCACAAGTCTGTGACCAAAATGGAACAATAACCATAGTAAACTGTTGGGCAATAAGAAACAAGAAGAGTTTTTCTTTGGTTTTTGTTTGTTTGTTTGTTTGTTTTCTACCCTCCTTGAATGTTTTCCACTTCATGTCAACCACTGGATTGTGGCAATTGATTCCTTATGGATCTTGCCCAGTTATGTGTGCTGGAACACTGGTAGTCTGCAAGACAGGCAGAGTAGTTGCCTCTGAATTATATTTCTTGTTTTTTGTTTTTTTTTTTTCTCTGGTAATGCTCCTCTTTCCCTCTGCGATGTGTCAAATCTTTCCAGTAAAAATGGGAGCTACCAAGGGGTTAGGAGCTGTAGCAAGTGTCAAGTGGCTTCTGGCCCATTAGCAGTAAATTGCATAGCAGTCTGTACACTGCTGCTGTTTACAAACTGCCCACCACAGCAGAAGGGGTGATGGTGTGCTGCTGCTTCACTTTTCCTCCAAGATGTTTGTGTCTGCTTTGCAGTCTGGCTGAGTTGCCAAACACCAATTCATTTTTGTCATCCTGTCAGACATCAAAGTCCAGATCTACCTGATGGTCATCTCTGTATCAAGGAACAACACAAACAACACAACCAACCACTGAGAACAGCAGCATTTTGAAACAGGGCACTGAAGTTTCAAAACCAGGGCTGAGATGTCCAGTTATTTCAACAGGCTTTTGGGCTCTCATCACTGTTATACCCTGTTATATGATCAGAGACCTGTCACCTAGGCAGGTGGAAGGAAGACACCAGACAAAACCTTGCACTATGGGAAGGGACTTCTTCTGATGACTTACAATGCATGCCAGGATCTTCAAATTCTCCTAAAGCTGTATACTTATCAGGAAGAAACTGCTGTTTGTTAGATAAGGATGATGATCATTCCTGGCCAAAGGAAGAAAACACAATGCACACTTGACCTTTAGAAGGGCTACCTGAATGACCGTGAACTGTTTAAATGAACACAGAGATTGTCTCTGAATAATCAGTAGCTTAAGAATATCAATAAGCATCTCAGTCAGTGGGTTAAGGGAAAAAGCATTACAGGAGGCTTTCTAATTGACCAGTGAAAATCTCCAGAACTTAACATATTTAGTCTACATATTAAAAATTAATTTTATATATGTTTTGTTGAGAGGTCCACAAGCTTTATGCTGAGGAAAACCTCCATTCAACAATGTGGTATCTCTACCCACATTGCTCAGTGAAGAGAAAATAGATGACTCTCTTGACAGACATTTTTCTATACAGGGTCTCCATGTGAAACAGTAACCAGTCCATCCCAGTACATTTACAAAGTGAGCACTTAGTGCAAGAGCAGGTGCCTAAAAGAAACAGGAGGAACACAAACTAACAGGGAAATTATTAAGATTAATATGATCAACATCAGCCACTCCTAGCCATTCTCAGATATTTTGTAGATTAACTGGATCTTAGATGCATAAATCTCAGCAAGACTGGAGTTATCCGTGGAGATATGAGACACACAGCATTTATTCCTTGATGCCTTTGGAAAGCGTGGTTCTTTCTGAAAGGAATCTATTTTTGGTGTAGCATTTCATTAAATGTGAAAGGAAAGAAGCATTCTATAAAATTTAAAGAAACAGCATTACCAAATACAAAGTATCCATGTGAGATGTTTTTTGTTTGTTCCTCCAACACAAGCCAAACCTTTATCTGACCATTTTTATTAACATTATTGATGCATCTGGGGGGGAGGGGGGAGAAAGAAGCAACCAGAGAGTGTTCTTTAAACAGATAATAAAATCTCTCATTCTCAAAATCAAAAACAGATTGCTTCATGCCTAAAAAAAATGGTCTCATCGTAGGCATTGTTTTACAAGGGAAAAAAGACTATACTCATTTGTAAAATGAGGAACTTTCACAAACAGTGAAAACCAAAAGTGCTGACACAAGAGAGGAAGAATGTTACCACAGTTCAATGTGAAAAAAAGAGACCAAAAAAATCCAAACCTATACACTTTCAATCCTATGCGTGTATATCCTCACTACATTCACTCACTCGTTCTCTTTCTGATGTAAGTCAAATTCTTTGAAGTAAAAAAACCTAGAAATGTCTTCCTGTCGGGTTGGCTTAACCAGGTTCAGAAGGGCAATGTGTATGTATGCCCAGAAGTGCTTCTGCCACCTTCTCCTTCATGGATTTAAATCTGATTATTTCTTCCATTAAGGAAACAGAACCCCATGTTGTATCTGCAAACTGTGCACAAAGGTAGAATAGGCAGAAATATTCTGATGATCTTTCTTCCATCCCCTTCCTTGCTTCACTTATTTGGAAGATTTTTGTATTTAGGACTCTGATGCAGGGAGTATATTACCTAAAGACTATACAGTGACTAGAAAAAATGGTTCCCTTACTTGTGTAGGAATTATTAGCATTGCTGTAATATCTATACATAATACCAACATAAAGAAGAATGGTTTTCTCTTAAAAAAATATACCCACCCCTTCCTCACTGAATTTACCAAAAAAAAAAAAAAAACCCCAAACAGACATTTTAAATTACTCCACTTCATTAATCCACTTCATTCATCATTTTTAATCAAGAAAAAGAAGAAACAACAAGTCTATCAATCCTTAAAAATAAACCAACACAGATGGCTCAAGTGTGGAATTTTGCATAAGCTGTAGTATTTCCATAACTATTTAAGAAGGAGGTGGGGAAAAAGACATTGAATTTGCCTCCTTTGACTTTTACTTAGGAAAGTATTCACTTTCTACCTGTGAAAATAAGTGAATCTCTCCTGCCTCACCACTGTCATGTCTTTTGAAGAGCATCTTTTGAACACCCTGTTTATTCAGTGTATCTTCATTGCTAACCAAGACTGTGATCTAACAGCCAAGGAGGGACCTTCCTGGCATGATGCCTTCTGGTGGGTGTCATACACACTGGAATGAGCAAAGTCTCACATGTTTGTTTCAGACTGTGATGACCACCTTAAACTGACACCAAAAGAGATGCTTCCTTCTCCAGACAACAAACTGTTGTGTTTCAGACTGTGATGACCACCTTAAATTGACACCAGAAGAGACGCTTCCTTCTGCAGACAGCAAACTGTTGAAACACTAAGACCAAACATTTTAATGAAACCAGAAGGCTCAAAGATCCTACTGGCAGCAAGATGTGTTACATCAACCACGTATTATAGTCTGAGAAGACAGAAAACTCACCAGTGAGTCAGGAAGGATGGTTATGTCAGATTTTAACAGTAGCAGTAATCTCTGTACTAATCTTTAGGGAAAATAAAAGGACAAACTGAGAAACTGACCTCTTTGTAGAGGTAAATATAGAAAGATAATCCCTTTTACAGGGTTTTCCAGTTGATAATAATCATAAAATGATTTTAAAATAGCAATAATAATAAATATATGAAGTGTTCGCTACCTCACCCGAACAAACAAATAGGATGAAGAACTGCTGGAGTTTCTTGAACAGTAGTACTGTAGTTTGTGTTTAACAGAGAAAGAGCAGTAGAAGTCGGGAAGTAGGAGCATACTCACAGATCTTCACCTGGTCACAATTGTTACAGGGGGTGCTCTAGGTATTAGGACAAGAGAAGAGAGATGAAAGTAATTGCTTGAATTTGGGGGCTTTGGGAAGCATTTTGGGAGAGGCATCAGGGGTGTTTAAGAGTTAACCGTGGGAAAGAACTGTCTGTGAGCTAAAAGAAGACCCACAAAGTGGCCATAAACCTCAGTCATATAGACATGATGATACTAAGCCTCGAAGACACCTCAAAGTAAAGACATAAAACATTTATTTAGCACACAACTGAAGTGGGACAGGCTTTATATATATAAAAAAAAAAATTTTTTTTTAGATCTTTTCTTTATAGTTTCTTTCTTATTGTGTGACTCCTGCTTTTTCCAATCACTGTTCAGCTGCCTTCCTGCTACTCTATTTTATTTTAGATAATGACTTAAAATTAAAACTGCTGAATTCACTTGATAATTGGTGAGCATCAAGGGGACTGGTATTTAGATGTTTTTAGATCCAAACAAAGCTCCACTGGGAACTGCAGGTATTTCACAGATCTGTGAAAAATCTGTGCAGCTACTCAAACACTAAGATATGAAAAGATACCTGCTCATCCAAGCTCCAAAACAATTTGCTACGTATGTCAGTAGGTTTGTTGATTTGTTATTATCTGACAGATATTTAGTCAGCTGTACTTCTGACATACTCTGCATTGAATTTGACAATGAGGATAATAATATTCAGTGTTTTCTTCTCATTAAATTCACAATTGTTTTTTCTGTCTGAGACTTTATTGGAAACAGTGGAATGGAAAGGTCTGTTGGACGTCTGGCCAGACCCTGACTAAGCAATGAATCTGTTTGCTCATTCTCTATGACTCTGTCAGCTCTGGATCTTCTACCAACTACGCAACAACAGTGGAAATGCAAAGTTGAATTTTCAGTTGCACGTTGGTTATGACACAGATACACTTTGAAAGGAGTATTAAACTCCAAGTGTAGCCTGAGATGTCCTTATGTATCCTTACAAGTTGGTGATGATTGTCAAGACCTTCCTTTGATGCGTAATGGTGACTCCTATTAAAACTTTTGGGAGTACAGGTACAGATATAATCCTGGATGACTCTGGGAAATGGACTTATCATTATAGTTTGTTTAAAGAGATCTGCTGGTCTTTATAGAAGGAGAGAAGATTGAATCAATAGCAACTTTCAAGAGAAGTGTGAATTCAGAGAGAAATTAAATGACAGTGACAACACCCCTAGAAGCCTGGAGAAGACTATAAGAAATTACTACAGAGATTTTTCTTTTCCAAGGTGTCATGTTATCAGAAAGTCCCACTTCTCCCTTTCATCAGATGACACGTTTAACATAAGGCTGTTAAATTTGGTATATGAATGTGCAATAGCCTTGATCTGTAGGCAGATCAGTGCACAGAAATGGCCAGTGAAGTATTGCATCCCACTGGAAAATGCCTCTAATGGATCTGGTTTAAGAGCTGTTGTGAGACTCAGCTCAAACACAGAGCTCCCATGTGCAAGAAGGTGGCTGAACTTTAGTTTATGCTTCACCTTGATACGTTTAGGTTTAGTGATTACATCCTGTCACTAAAATAGTAGGCTAATTAGGAGCTGGAATGAACTTCCCGAGTCACTGGGTTCATCATCTCCTGGCTTACTGGCAGCGTTATATAATGTCCCCATAAAGCAATGAAGCTTCAGATGAAAGTTACTCAGTTTTTACTGTTCCTCCCACGCAAATATTGTTCCACACCCTCCCTGCACTGATGGTGATTAATTTTCTTCTCTTTTCCTGCACAATTTCAGATCCACTTTATACACATTTGTTCCTGTGCAAGCACTGGACTTTGGCATATATAGCTCTTTTCCATCTCCTTTTTACTTCTTTGATTTATTTGTAGCAAGCAGTTATGTCCCTCTTTGGCCTTCATTTTGTTAGGGTAAGAGAGACAGGCTTTTCTGGTCTCCTATTCGTGGAAAACAGTCTTCTCTAATCCGCTCTGCATCTTCTTTGGACCCGTTTCCTTTTGAATTCCCCCTTCCTGATTATGTCTGACCATTTCAGACCACAGTAATCTGGGTAAATTTTGCTATATTTTGTACTAGAATGAAAATACTTCACAGTCCCTGCAAGAGTATCTCCTGTGTGTCTTCTTTAAGGCTGTGTCATGCTGGTAGCTCACAGTAACCCTGTGAGCCATTACTATGACAATATATTCTTCCTCATAACACATTTCCAAATGATGAGTTCCAGGATATAGAAAAATTCTTGGCATTAATCCCTAACAATATGACGACTTTTTACTTAATATTATTAAATTTCTATTCCTATTATGCCAGCCCTCAAGGTCATCTCAATTATCCTAGTATTGTTGTATGATCTCAGTTCTCTTTGGTACTAAAAATACCCCAACAAGTCACTAGAGAGAGCCTGACATGAAATCAAACCTCAGCACCAAGTCCTTCAGGAGCTGTCCTCATCTACATCCATCTAAACACACCATTTGCAGCACCAGCTGTGGTTGCCTTTTCCTTTCCCTGTCTCTATGGTCTGAACCGTGCCACCAGATTCATTTGCTGAAGTCCAGAGAGGTTGTATCTGTTGTAGTCCTTTTGTCTGGAAAGTCAATATTATAACACAGAGACATGTATATGGGTTAATACACCAATGCAAAACTTGTAATTTGTCCCATTTTCAGTGTCCTTGGTTGTTCCTAGTGCTCAGCTGTTCTTCAGACCAAGACATATGGAAAGACTGCCAGTTAAAAATTTCCACTTGCTACACCTGTTTCACAAAACTAATTATAGTGGTAGGCAACAATTGTAATGGCACAAAAATTTGGATAGCTTTAATACGTTGCAAAAAATGAAGGCTTCCCGAAAACTCTTTTTTTTTTTTAATTCACAACAGACTTTACATTTACAGGAAACCACTTCTAAAATGCACTGGATTGCAATATTTTCCATGTTAGCTATTTAAAGGGTTCCCAAGAGCTTTCCTTTTGCTTATCCTCCAAGCTTCCTTCTCCCAGTTCATCCTGGAATTCCATTATAATTGAGCTGATCCAGTTTTTGCTCAGACCACTTTCACCACTGGCAGCTACTAGCCTCATATGAAATAACTTTGTGAAGTTAACAAGAAGTGGAATTTGATCTCCTATGCAGGTCCATGCTTTCCAAAATATGCTGGTAAAAGTAGGAAGATATTTCATCATTAAAGCTTGCAGTCAATTCAAAAGACTTTTCTCAGCTCTGCATCACACTTTGTGACTTTGCAAAGAAGAGTTCAGAAATTTCACACACAGTGCAGACCCAAGTTGCCCATTTCCTTCATCACAGGGTGGAATTAAAAACATTTGGCCGAGCTGCCTAATAGGCAGCTGCTTGCGATTAGATGGAGCATTACATCCATTTCTTAACTGACTTCACAACTGCATAACTACATTATGAGCAATATACTGTGAAAATTTGCCAGCATGTTTAACTTTTCTTCATTTCTAGTGGTTTCTGTACCTTGCCCTCATTTTTCCAGTCTGCTCACATACTGTCTGACTCTTACCATTCCCACCCTGTCGCAATATGGCTGTCTAAGGACTTAAGCAAGATTTCTGTCAGTCTTTACGTAGATCTGCATCTCTGTGGCAGGACTTACGTTGCAAAACTAATGCATTTGATCTTTCTATAAATAGCATTAATGTCTGAACAAAAAGCCAGTGATATATTTTTTTTAATATATACTGCACTTTCATTTCCCCTGCTAAACTGAGGTTAAGTCCCACTCATCTCGCTCACACGAACGGTCTTACTGACGTGGGTTTGCGCAGAAAATGAAGAAACCATTTTCACTGTTTCTTCCCAGAGCAGAAATAAAGTGAACAGCACTTCTCAAGAAGCAATAGTATTTGCTACCCCTTAAAAAAAAAAAAGATGTCACAAATTAAGAGTCAGAATATGTCTTTTCTCAAAGCCTATGTAACAGAAAACATATTTAAGTTCAAAAACTATAAATTCTGCAAATATATGGATACTAAAAAATAAATTTATAGAATTCCTGTTTCCCATTAATTACTCTGTTCTACTGGAAGGCACCAATAGCCACAGATAATGTCAAGGATCATAATATTAATGCAACCAGCCTTAAGGCAAGTTCAAATTGCAGTAAGATGTATGGGAACCTATTGTGCTCGACTTGTGCAAATCAATTTGTTGAATTTTCTCTCTTTCCCTGACAAAGAAAATAAACAGTTTGGGCTGTGATGACCTCATTATCTGGAGAAGAGCAAAGTGGGGAAATGTAGCATACAGACCAAGGACAGGGTGAGGGCTAGCAAAGATCCTGTTTCTTCTGTGGACTCACAGGAGGTACTGGAGAGTACAGAGGAGTCCTGTTTGATATGACAGTCAGAGGAAGAAGGCAGAAGGACAATACAAGAGTGGTATAAACTGGGTAGAATAAGCAGATAAAGACCAGAGCAGGTTATTCTGAGATGCCAGGCAACAAATCCTGGAGTGTTAATGTGTACTGTGGGTACTTGCTGCCTCCACTGTTGTTTTACAGGGAACATTGCTGGGCAACAGCCCTACTGAGGTGATGACCACAAGTGCTTCTTCTCAGCCTGTCAGATCCACCCAATGAAGGTGGACCAAATGAAGGACAAGTGTACCAGGATTTGTTGACTAATGACAGTCAGTAGCTCCCCACATGGTATGGGCTGTAAGTAGAAGAGAAAGAGATAGGACATGATTCTGTACACCTCTCCCAGTGCTAGGGGGAAAAACTCTGAAGTTTTCAATGGTGAATAGCAAAGGAGGCATATTCAATGTGGTGCAGGGACGGGAAAGTGTGCACTTAAAAGCAACCTGATACTCTTTATATTAACAGTGTTTCATCTTTTATTAAAATTTCTCAGAACTACTCAAATCAGAAATTTAAGCCTACCTTGGCAGCTTACCTTCTGGCCAAATCACAAGCACAGTTGATACATTCATAGTTAAGATGTGTTTCTAGGTCTATGTGTGAGATAACCAAAGCTGTGAGCACTTACTGGGCACTGATTCTTAATTTTCTAGTTTACAGAACTATCTTTTCAAAGATGGGCTTCCTAAAACCCACATGTTTAAATTGTATCTTTAATCAAGGATCTCAAATACGGGTTTAAAATTTCATATACTGGAGAGTTTTCAGATTTCAAAGAATTTACTCTGTGGTATCCAAACTGACGTCTAATTTAAGTCACTGATAAGCTTGCGCTGACAACAGTGGGAATGGGAATTAGTTTTTCTAAGAGAAGTGGGACAAAGAAGCTATCTTAAAAGAGCTAACTTCAAAGGATGGAGGTCAAATAACCTGCTGTCACATAACACATCATTACATTGGCATTCTCCTTGACTTTTGAATTTAAACTTTGCAGAGAGGATAAGGACACTAAAAACTAAGGCCTGGAGTTTCCACATCCTATTAGTAACTGTGCTTTACTGGAAGCAATTAATACCTATAAACGTGTCAGAGGATGCAATATTAGTGATGATTTTACCTGGAAAAAAACACTATGTTTCTTCTCTCTTCCATTCCTACACATATATTCTGTGACAATGTTTTCTTTCTTTCCCCACATTCAAGAGCATGTCCAATCTAACTTTCAGAACCTATTTGTTCACTAAGAAGAGCCCAGTCTTCAGACATTCTGTGCAGAGAAATATTTGAAAATCATACTGTATCAAAAAGCTTTCAAAAGAGCATTCAAAATCACTAGTCAACCTAAAAAACGTAACAAGTTTCCTTCAGACAGCCCACCATGCCTCTCCCTCTGATAATCTTGGTTGCCTTGATTTAGCCAGGCAAAATTAGTTTCAGACCTGATCTTAGGGATTCATTTGTTTGGCCAAAATGGAAATCTATCAGTTTTAGAATACTTCTGTGTCTCAGATGATTTGTACTTTTAGCACTTTACTGTCCCTGATCAGACTGCACCTCCCATAGCCTTCCACGTACATGGCCAGACATGCCCCTTAGGAAAAGCAGCCCAGCTTTTCAGCAGCAGTTTTCCTGTAAAGGAGCATAAGACACGTAAAGTTAGAAGCACAAGAGAGACTTATGCATGTCAGATACCCAAGTTTGGTACCAACTAATTGCCCAATTACATGGACAGTGTAATGTGCTCCCTTGGCTTCCTAAACCTGATGTCTGGCTTGTCTGCTGCCACCAAAGACATGGTTGCTTGGCTAAGGCCTTTGCAGCCCATACATCCAAAGTATCTGAACTGGAGGAGCGCAGAAAGCTGTTTGGTTTTGCCTATTTCCACCTTTTTTAATATCACAGGCTCACAATTAGAGCTCAGATGTAGAATGGAGAGGGTGAGAGGGGCAGAGGGGGAAGAGAGTGGCCACCATGTTGCAATGCCTGTTCTTCCTAAGGGGACAAAAGCCTGTTCGTTCAAAGCAGCTGCCTAAACAGTATTTGCAGGGTCATTCTCGCAACATGGTCTGATGAAAACACATTCAGATGAAAGTGAAATAGATGCCACTGAAAAAAATAAAAATATTCCCAATGCATAACTTTAGCCCTTTATTATTGGTAACCTAAATAATTTTCTCACCTAACCTGTTGTGTGTTATGAATCTCAGCTGTATGTGATGCAAGACAGCATCGTTATTGCAGTCTCATCCCAGGAGTTTCTCATCTATTTCTTTTCCCCTCCTTAAGTATATGTTCTGATAGTAATGTAATGGTTTATGAGCACTGCTTGGGTTTGGTGTGGAAACTATTACTCTAAAACACACAAGCAATGACCTGCTAGCAAGCATCCACAGTTAATATGCCAGCCAACCACCTAGATTTCAGGAAGGTTTCTCTCTGTAGTGAGGAAAAGAAAAAGTACTAAGCAGCTACAAGAGAAGAAAAGCCAAGTTCAGGGTAGTTCCCAAGAGCTCTTTGGTTTACAAATATGGAGCAAGATTGCAAAAAGTTGGAATGGAGTTAATCTAAATATATGTTAATGTAAGTGTGATTGGAAACTGGCCCTTTGTGCACCTCTGTAGACATTCTGTACTTGTAAGTTAAATGTGAGAAAAAATGTCCTATGATAATTATCATCTCATTGTTAGGCAGCAGATTTTACCACAAAAGGGTTTACGTTTGTCACTCAGAAGAAGGTTTTGTGCTTCTCACATGATGTGACACAATCTCTGGCCCAAGACTCAGAATATATCAGCCGATGTCAACACTTTCTCCTTCCACTTTCTAAATATTGCTGATCAGGCCAAGTTTCATTTCACTGAAAAGGCCACTTTCTTTCTTGGCTGGGTGGAAGAGAGAAACTCAGAAAGGTTCAGACATAACTGTGCCCCTGTCCATTTGGACTGCAACCTCTGCATATTTCAGCTGAAGGCTTCTCTAGATCGCAAGCATGCAAGGCAGCAAAATGCAAATTTGCTGCTGGGGTATCAGACCTTGGACTCTGTAAAACACAGTGCCTCCTTTACCCTGACTGCCACCCACTTGGGAGCATTCTGCTAAAAGAGGTACTCCTGGAAAGAGCTGCAAGAGTGAAAGCAGAAATCTCAATGAGCAATTTTAGTTCAGCATTTTGCTGAACAGAAAAATCTTAGTTTCAATATGGCACGTGCCCACCTCTTTATCTCAGCTTTTCAAAAGCATTGAATGCAGGTTTATGATAAACATATAATTAGGATAAACATTTTTTGAGTTTCAGTCAAAACTGGGACCTACTGCAGTGACTGATGATGTTAGGTGCTAATGGGTGTCTGACAGGGTGTCTGACAGCTTCTGGCTTCTGTCTTCTCTGGTTCTAATGCATGTGATATCCAACCCAGAGTACTCAGTCCATGCTTATTTTGTTTTTTCAGTGTCTTTCTATATGTGTTCACAGACATTTTGTCCTTTATCCCTTTTTTTTATCTCTAAATCAAAAGATATCCAGGAAAAAAATCAGCAAGTAATTTCTAGTGTATGAAGCTATCTGTTATTGGCAGTGTTTCCACCTGAAATTCACATTTCTCATGTTCTAAGGCTGTCCTCCTCCACCTCTCCATCTTTCTTACCTTGTGCTTCATGTTTCATCATGTCCTCAGGAGTTAATGCCACTACTGCCACCATCATCTTTTTTTTTTTCACTTAGGACATGAAAAATACTGTGCTGCCTCTCAGGAAAAGATCGTTTGAAAAGAGAGAGCACTAGGCCCAGAGAATCAGAAATTATGGTCCTGATAACGCACTGGCTACAAGAATTAAAATGGCTTTGATTACAGAAATGGTAGCCTGCTCAAAGCATATTTCTATCCAGATCTGAGTATTTATTGGGTAGGAAGCACAAGATTTAAATGTAAAGAAAGAAAGAAAGAAGATAAAATAAACCCCACAACTTTAAACGACAGTAAATCACTTGAAATTGAAAGATGTTTTAATGTTATGTCCCTCTGGTGGATAGAGGACATCCATTTCTAATTTTTTATTCAATTAAGCTCTTTATTTGGGGGCAAAGATAAAATGTGATTTCACTCAGGGAATTTCAAGCTCATCCCTTCGAGAGATGTAGGCATGTGCTGCTCATGGTGAAAATAAGAGGGTGCAGAAACGGGAGGGCACAAAATGTGAAAATAAAGTTTTTGTTGTTTCCAGAAGCAAAGCAGTTAGTCAGTCAGGTCAGATGCTCTGGAGTGGCAGGTGAGCAACGGGTGCTTTTGCTTTGGAGCCCTTGCTCACGCAGGACGTCATCTGGGTCTAACCAAATCCCTTTCCTTCACTGTGAATGCTGTGTAACTCAGGAGTTCTCTAGATTATGGCAAAGAGGGGGAAGAGAGACAGAGGACTCAGCAGGGAAAGAGCAGGGAGAAGGAGAAAGTACAAGAAGGCAGACAAGGAGCATGGAATGGAAAGGAAAATGGAAAGGTGCACAAGAAAGCAGCAGGTGGAGTGTATCTGCAAACATTCAAGCTTGGTCTGGTCCCATGGGATGGGTGAAAGGGCCTCTTGGCTGGGCTAGTCTGGATCTTCGTGACTGAGGCTTACTAATAAAGGGAAAAGTCTCCACAGCAAAGAAAGCCTTACACTGGGGAATTCCCTAAATGTCTGCTCTGCCCAAAGCTTCCCTTTTCTCAAGATGTCAGAAAAAGAAGGGGGGGGAAGGGAAACACAGACTTTAATTATTTCAGTCACCATTTAGGAATGAAATGCCATATACAAATTTTGTTCCAATTTCCAGTTCCCACACCTTTTTCTTTTGCCAGAGAGGAACTCCAGGCTTTGGTGCTACCTATACTAATTTCATTTTTCTGACCCCCTCAATCTTTTTTTCATCCTCTGTGGTATTATTCATTGCTATAAGTAGTATAACGCTTACAAAACTGTCCCCTGATTTCCTTCTCTGAGTTCACAGTCTGTCCAGACATGGGAGAGGACTTTGGGCTGGTGAGTGTGCATGGTTCTGTTCATCTCACTGCCTGCTCATCAGCCTGAGGCTGGTGAAACACATGCACCTGGACCAGAAGACATCCTTTTTCTCTACACAAGCATGCAAAACAAGCAGACAAATCTGCACAGAACAAAAAGCAAGTTTAGCTAAGTGAGGTTATTTCTGGTACCAAAGCACTGGTGTAACTACCTCATGTAGATGCACTCTACTCTTGTTTAATAAAAAGAAGAGAAAAACCTCTTCTTTGATGAATCCAGCCACAGATATTACCTGAACCTATGCTATAATTGGGCAAATTTTCATGACAGCTCAGGTCAGCTCTATAGACACCCCAAGTGCACTGGAAGACCTACATGCTTTCCTCTTGCTTGCTGTTGAAACCAGAAACCTCAGCCTATGCATGTACCCTGAATTGAAACAAGGACCATGGTTCTGATGGATGTCCAGGACAGAATCAGAGAATCATGGGATCATAGAATCATAGAATGGACCTCTGGAGATCATCAAGTCCAACCCCCTCAACAGAGCAGAATATTACAGACTAGAGAAATGTGAACATTAATCTCTAGTAAGTTTTGTTTCAATGTTTAAAATTGCATGAGTACTATAAACTTTAAAAAATAAAATAAAATCTGATCTATATAAGTTGATTTAAATCTCTGGAAATGATAGTCTAATAATACATGTGCCCAATTTTATTATCCCTGTGTCCAGAAATTACAGTACAAACTGATTACTTGAGGCAAAACTAAATCCCTGTTGGCAAATGGACAGCATTCATCAATCAGCTAAACAACGTATACTTTTTACTTGCCAGAAATACTTGATGAGCCAAAAAAAAAAGCCATTTTTTAATTGATACAGCTTTGGAAAAGAGAAGTTTTGAAAAACTTTTTTTTTTTTGTGAAAAACACATACCCCAAGATCTGAAATAGGTGAAAGATGAAAGTGATGCCACTATTCATACCGTATTTTACCAGAATTTCAGGGTTGTGAGATAGCTTTTGAGGCACATCGATTATGCTGCTATCACCTGGTTTTAGGTAGGCAGCTGATCCTCCCTTCATACCAGGGACAAGTCTCCTCCTTCTTTGCCATAAGGCTCCAGGGGAAATCCTGGCCACCCGCCGGGCTCTGCAGTGGCATCCCTGCTCCCCCAGTGGAGAGCTTCCCACGCCCAAGCCCTGGAAGGCAAATGCTAAGAAAACCTGAGCTGAAGAGAACAACAGAGCTGGAGTTTGCTATGAGCTTTTCCTGACTTCATTAGCCAAGCCAGGGGTCGGGAAGGGTAGAAGGGTAGGGACAAGATGCTCTAATGTAGTAGAAAATGTAGTTTGAAGCAAAGGGAGTAAAACATGAGCTGGAAGGTGCTCCCAGTTCTGGGAACATAGCACTGGACAGCTGTGCAGCAATTTGACTATTTGTTAATTATTCTTATTTGATTGTCAAGGGGTAACTATAAAAGGCCTTGCAGATTTTTTTTACTTCCCCACTATTCCAGGTAAATTTGAAGAAGCCTCTTCAGGCCATGCTTTGCCACTTTGTGAATTTTCTCAGATTATTATTTTTGACAGTTATTTTGTACCCCTGCAGCTTCCAAGTGTGTCTCCTCTCTTACAAGAGGAATAAGAAGGGAGCAAGAAGAAATCTGAACAATATTTTTCTTCCTGCATGGGTAATTTATTAGCTAATAAAAAATAAATAATTTCATGTTGATCAAAATGAGCAGGGATTTTTTAGATAAAGGATTTAAATTAATTATTTCAGTGTCTCCTTAAAGAGAAATATTTTGATGGTCTCATTTTGAAAAGTCTGAAATGAAAGGGAATTTTTATCCCAAGCTACATCAAACTTGGCCTGACATAAAACCAGGAATGTCAAGGAGCACTCCTGTTTTACCAAGGAAAAACTGAAAATATACTTGTAGTGGTACAAAACCTCAAATTTATTTTGAATTATGAGCTTTTACTGAATCATAAGAAAGAGTATATGACTCACAAGACCACAATTTTGTTTTATTTTATATAGAATAATTAAAGTTGTGTGTAAATGAAACAGTTTTTTCTAGATCTTTTCGTGCAAATTATAATTACACAATAAATTTACTAATATTTTCAAATATGTGGTGGGGATAGGTCTTCTCATTTTCTGAACTCAAGAGTATGCAAAAAAATAAAGCAAAAAATATCATCTTCTATAGCTCCCCAGTCTTTTTAGTTTTGTCCTGCTCTGGCAGGGGAGTTGGACTGCATGGTCTTCAGAGGTCCCTTCCAGCCCCTAACCTTCTGTGATTCTGTGATTCCCTAGATATTAAAATAATGGCTACAACCACAACCCCCAGTTCTAAACCATATTTATTTGTGCTATTTCTTATGACTGTAGATGTGTGCAAAAGTTTGACTTAACCTACAACAGAATATTTTCCTTTCAAAGAGTGAGAACTAGAGGTCTTTGCTAAACAAAACTCTCTTCCTAAAATATTTTCTAAGGACATGGGAAAAATGGCTTTTTTTTAAGTGGCCTCTGTGTAGAACTTAAAATTTGGGTGGAACAGAAAATAGAACCCAGTTCTAATTAGGGTCTAACGGCCCCTCGCTGGCTGTAGGGGGATTGTTTCAATTACACTGTGACCAGTGTCATTGCATATCAATAGCTGGAACCTCTAATAATGCCAATAAACTATTTCTTTTGTTTCCTTTGTTAAACTGTTTGGTTTGAAGCTATAAATTGGGGACAACAGCATCAAGTGTCATCCTATGCTTGTGAAAAAATTATGGGGCACGGAACATTCTAGGCTTTTAAATGTCCATGTCTAGCAGGACCTCCCCCTACACCAGACTAGATCTCCTCATTTGCCTGTTGTTCCTGCAGTTCACACTCCAAGAAAGGGCAGAATTAAAAGATTAGCAACTTCAGATCCAAATCGAACATATTCCTTTTCTTGTGTTTGTGTGACTTGGGTTTTAATCTGACCTTATACTGTGGCTTGTTCTTAAGTAATCAGTTAATTAAAATGTAACATATCGCAAACACCATAACTTTAAATAACTTCAGTTGCCTAAAAAAAGAACTGATCGCTTTTCCTAAGGGGCAAAAGTACTAGTAGCTTACTGAGGAAGCTTAGCCTCCAAGGCCAGTCTAGCTAACTATGGCCTTAGGGCGTAATCCTTGCAAAGTCCATCTGGAGAATGTCCTAATTCCACACCCGCTCTTCCCGATCATCCTTCTGCTTTTTTTTTCCCCACCCTTGCATCCGTTTAGTGTCCTCATTTGCTTTCTAATGACTTTCTAAAGTGAACCCAGCTCTGATTTCTTTGCCAGATGACCTTTAGCTGGCTTTCCTTTCTGTGCTTCCCTACATCACGGCAATATGAGCCATGATGCTCATATCCACATGAGCTTCATATCAATACCATATGCTCCAGACACAGAGCAGGTAGCCAGCAAGAAAGATGAGCCATGCTAAAACACACCTGTAACTTCCCAAAAGAGTAGGTGGAGCTGGGTAGGCATCTGACTCACTTCTGCACTTAGAAACAAGCAAAGGTGCTGAAAGATTTTAGGCCTGGTATCCAGGCCCAATGCTGTATGTGGGGTATTTCCAGTGAAATTTCCAGTGCTTTTCTTGCTGCTTGCTGCTTTTCTGAACCTCTGATAACTCAACGCAGCAGTGTTAGATAGGAGGCAATGACTCCCTTCTGGACAAGGTCATATATCAAAGCATAAGGGTTTCAAACACTTCTGCCAGGCTGATTCTTAGAAACTGCAAATACTATTAAACCCTACTTCTTCTTGAGGTTATTATTAATCAGTCATCAGAGCTGTCACATAATTATCACAAAGCTACTTTCCTTTGGAGAGAAAAGTATCAATAATTGCCTGTTTTCTGGCGACACATTTCACATTTATTGTTTCACCTTCAGAATACAAGCATAGTTTCTTAATTATAACCTCTAATTCAGAGGGTTTCATCCTTTTACATATCACTAACTTGTTTTTTCCTGAGAAACACAAGCGTGGAGAAGCAGTAGAGTGCAACCCTGCATAGGAAAATGTAAGTCTTGTACCTCTGAGGGAACCTGGGAGAAGAAGTCTGAGGATCTTTAGAGGTATGTGGGGCAACAGCCGAAAAGCAGGAAGCCTGGAGTCCTCACAGACGGAACTGAAAAATACTGTAGTGTTGTAATCACTGTAACCTCACACGTACAAGAACATAAAGGCGAATGAGACAGTCCATCGTTGCTGCAATTTCTTGTTACTTACACTTCAGTTTTCAAGTGCAAACTCTATAAATGATTAAGTCTTGCAGCTGAAAGGGCTTGCTGAAGGATCTTTGTAGTAGCGTTAATTCTCTCATGTCCTGACACACTGACCTGAAATGCTCAATTCCCTTTACGGCATCAGACTTCTTACTAACAGGGAAATCTTTGACAGCATGAACTTGACAACCTGACAATGTGGTTAAATTTCCAAAGTGAAAAACTCCTTGGGTAAAAATAAGGTGGGTTAAACAGATACGCCTATGCTAATAACTAGGTACCTATTTACACTTAGTCATCTCATTTAAAGTATTACTTTAAATAACATGCCAGTTATATTTGTTAAACCCATTTCACAGGAAGCTTAACTAAAAAGGAAGGAGGTTAAGGGCCAGATTTTAACCTCTGCCTAAGTAGGTGGCTAATCATGGCTTCAGACACTCGCAGTAGAGGGGGAGGCCCTGATTCAGGACAGACCTAAAAGGTACATGTGTACGTAATCACTTGCACAACACTTGAGCTTGATGCACATCGTGGGATTGGGGTCTGAGCAAGAGGAGCAAACACTAGCAGAGCTGGGAATACCTTTTACTGCTCTGGGGATGATGCTTTTCTCTTTATGGGGAGGCTTTTAAATTATCTCTCAGTATAACATATTAACAACCTTGTTTTTTTCTGAGTGCTGGTCCACATATGTGGTGTGCCTGCAGATGCCGTGTGAGCTGTTCCAGCTCCCCTCAGCCCTGCCAGGTCTCCTCAGTCCTGACTTGCACACTGTCCTGCTCTGCTTCTTCCCCCAGCAGAGGTTACCAGCTGTGGGACTCATTCTTATATTCTAGGAACTATGATGTTATTACCAAATTTATTTTTCCATGTAACTTGAGAGAGGAATAAAAAGCAGATTCTCAGCTAGCACAGATCATCACAGCCCATTTGTGGTGGAGTAGGTTCTCAGGCTAGGCCAAAAAATGCTGATCACTATCAAACAGGAATTTGATTCTCAAAACCCAGGCACTAGTGGAAACGCCACCAGCCCTTCCCAAGCCTCAGTCCCCAGAAGGGCTAGACAGGAGGACAATTCCAGATAAAATGCCTTAGGTGCTGTGTGGGTTTGGACCCCTCTTCCATTTTCGATGGGTTTGGCGGGTTTTATTTTCTTGATTCAAAAAGGCCTCTAATGGGCAGCGAGGGACAGGGATGGGGCTGAAGTCTCTATTTCTGCCATTTCCCCAGCAGCAAGCTGATCTGTCAGCCAGCAGCCCCATGTGGGCCAGAGCTCACAGCACTCTCGGTCATTCCTCTCTTTTTTGTCCTCTGGTAGGCTGCCTGGTCCTGCCTCGTCCAGCTTTTTTTGCACTTGCAAGGTGAAATTTCTGCTGGGCTATAAACTGCATTGGTTCAGAGACTCTTACAAATGGCATCAAATAGGCAGAAGGATCATACAGATGAAGATGGGAAGTAGTGGGCATGGGGAGGGTCAGAGTGTGACCTTCCCCAGCAGTGGCACTGAGCTGTTATGTCATCTCCTATGCATTCTGTAGACATAGCCCATATCCACCACCCTGAAAGGCTCTGTTCAGCTGCTGTCAAAACCTCAGAAGGTCTTTACTGGTCAAAAGCTTTTGAGGTGTTTAGCTTCAGGCCTGCGTACAAGTTGTCCTGGCAATGAAAGCTAAGCAATTTCATGCCTACCCCACAATCAAAGTAAGCCAAGTTGACTTCCCAAGTAGGAGGGAATGCAGCAGGGTCAGGAATTAAGAGCTCCAGGTTCTTGACCCTGCTCTCAGGACTACATCATGATTACTGGTGGAGACAAACACAAGGAAGACACTAGGGTGAGGGTCCTTACAGCTACCCACAGTGCTGAAGTGGGACATCTCATCCCTCCCACAGTTTCAGAGGAAAAGAATCATCCTTGGTCAGTTGCATGGACTATCACAGGATAGCCCAGTAACAGATCCAGAACATGGACAGACAGACACCTCCAAGTCAGACACTGGAGAATCAGCAACAATGGTGCATGAGATGTTCCCCTTGGCTAGCTCCAGATGGCCATGTGCAGGCTGTCATCAAGAGGTGGGGTACTGCACCGCACATTTTGGAACCTACTCGGAGATGTCAAATATTCCTCAAGGACTTAACAAGCATCAACCCTCAATATCAAGTCCTCACCCTGGGTTTGGGGCTGTTTGTCAGACAGGTGTTGTGCCATTTAACCTGTAAGCAGCTGTGACCTTTATTGGATTGGATCTGTCAGATCAAATCTTGAAAGTTATTTGTGTTTGTGCTTCACTCAGTAGTGAGTGCATGAAAGCAGAAATGCAAGCTATGCAGACATCCATCCTCTGTCAGTGCCTAAGTACTGCTGAAATAATTACCAGATGGTGATGAAAGTGACCCACAAGAGAATCACATAACTCCATCCAAAATAAGCTAAGAGAAAATTATTGTCACAGAGGTAAAGGGTTAATAACAAGAGGCTTCATTAAAGGAAAAGGAGACTTTTAATCTGTAGAGGGACTAGTTTCTCTTGCTGGAGGTAGGAATAGAAGAATCCTAATGTTCCCATATTTCCTTATGAAATTCTTTGAGATGTGTTACTGGAAACTTACTTTAAAAATATATCAAGACTACTCGTAAGGCGTATGAATCGTTTGGATTCACCAGAACAAAGAAAAGAGGTATGGGGGTTTTAATGTACTTGTTTCTAAAGAATTTAGCATATTTACCTCAGAGCTGGATTATAGGCATATTGGAAAGGGACCAGAGGCTTGATTTAAACTGAAACATATATAATTCAATAAAGAATCCAAGTTAGCAATTTAAGATCGAAATTGTTTCATCAGGTTTTTAAGAGGTAGAAAGGGTATATAAGTAACTGTAAATTTCCAGGTATACTGTATTACTTCCAATCACACATTTAAAATTCTGAAATATGTTAAGTATTCAGGAGACAAGACAATGAATTCCTAATTTTCTAATTGGTGCCTTGTCTTGTGACATTGCCTGTATGGAGCTCTGTGGCTACCAGGACACAGGTAGAGCCTGGGCAGCACTGTGGAAAAAGAAGGCAATCCCTGGCCCCAGGTTCCCACTGTGCAGCATGTATCCAGAAGACATCATCTGAGTCCAGAGATTATCTCACTTCAGGAATTGAAGTAAAACCTCTCCTTTTAAAAAAGTCTTCTCACCAGAAAAGTAACTTGTAATGGATGCCCGCCCATGTTCTGTTAATCTACCTTTACTCTCCAAAATATGAGAGAAAAAAATAGGCAAAATTACTAGTAAAGCCATGGGAAGATGGAAACCACTTTGAGCTTGGCTATGGGGAAGGAGAATCCAGCAGAGACTATGCTGTTGCTGCTGATTTTATGTAGAGAGTATTCAGATACTAACAAGATTATGTAAAACCCAGATAGGTGCCTAGATAATCAGACAGACTGACTGAGCTGATTTGTTTGCTTGGGTTTGTTTCTTTTTGTTGATTTGAAGCCAAAGATCCAAGCAAAGATCTCCATGAGGGCACAGCAGTCTGTAGATGGTATTTTCTTGCATAAAGTTGTCTGGGAGGCTGAGAAAGAAAGATGAAGAGAACTTAAAACAGTACTTTTGGTAATTTTTTAATAAAGATGTGTTTGGAGTAGAATCTCCATTCAACATACATGCAGATGAGCCTTAATAATAATGTACATTATATTTATAAATTTCAAAGAAGAAAATACTTCAGAGGAAGGCTAAGGTAAGTCTGAGGAGCCTTAAACAAACATTTTTACATGGTCTCATTTTCATCCAAAAGTTTATTGAAGAAGACACTCAATTTTATAATTTAAATCACATTTATAGAAGTTGACAGATTTAATTTAAATCACGGTTCTGTTTCTCAGTCCAGGGGCACATATGTCCCCATGTCACACAAGCATCTGTTTATTTATTAAAACTAAACCGTGTAGATTGGGCAAAGTTTCAAACTTTTGTTTAAATTTCCCTGTAAGAATTAGGTCACTCCTAATCTTCACATTTTAATAACTTCCTCTTCAACTGAAATTTACATTGCTGAGAACATTTGTGGAGAGCAGAGAACTCCTATAATCATCTCATTTGAATAACATGAGAAAAACAACATGAGTATCACTCAGTGCAGGTGAGCAGCTGCAGACAAGTGAGTGGTCTCATGTCCCACCAGGCTAAAACTGGCTTGCACTGGATTTAGAGTTAGGTTGAGTGGGATCATTGATACTGGGTAATTCAAACCATCCCTGTGCTAGGCATGGGAATGGACAGTGCACCTCACTGAGGTACCTCCACTTGACAGGAAGAAATAAGTGGAGAGTTGGCTACCTCTGTGGCTCCAGGTACCGACATACTGCCTATGAGAGAGATGGAGGACAAGAAGAATCACCAATAAAAGACATAGTAGGTGCATTCTGCCAATTCCTGGGACTTGTAACACAGGCTGTGAGGTACTCGGCCATGTTTCCATAAGGAAAATGCTACATGAAAAGATAGATATGCTAGCAAAATAATACATGGTTCAGAGCAGGGATTTTCCTCTTGAAGGATGTCAAGGCTCCTCAGTTGGCCCAGTGAGGTGAGTGATGAGAGCAACAATACCTTTCCTTCAATGAGGGCTGTGATTCAGTTTCTCCCAAACTGGTTCTTTGAGATCTTTCTGAAGCAGCAGCCCTGCTGGAGAAGCTAAGCCCATCTAACTCTGATCTCACTGTAAGGAACCATGAACCCAGTTCCTGAGGAAGTGGAGAGGGTGACACAGCTGAGGACAGAAGGAGCCATGGAGGAGGGAGGAAGGTGGACACGTCCCCAGCTTTCAATCTAGCAGTGGTTTGCCATTAGGTCAGTACCTATGGGTCTAAGCTGTCAGGAGTTTGGGAAAAACGTTCAAAAGTGGAGTTCAGCCTGTGCCTGATAAGTAAACCTTGGCAGGCAGATATGTGCAAGTAGACCAGCACTTTTGGGGGGTTTGTTTGTTTGTTTTTTTTAATAGGATATGACCTTATTTTCAAAAACTAGAACCAAATTTCACAAAATAATCAAAATTATAGTAAAGAGACCTCTAATTCCATGAATGCCAACTTGAAACTCAAAGTGATATCTGTGCTTCCTTACTATAGTGTGTGCTTATTTTTTTCCAGAAAGTTGGTGCTGAGAATAAGTTTCTTGCACAGCAAGTGACTCAGAGTCCAAATGGTATGGATCAGAAATGGTAGCTAGTGTCTAACCTAATCCAACTTTTGCTAAATGCTCTCTCAGTTTCTCTTTTCCCATGCTCCCTTTCTCTGATGAACTATTTCTTCCCTTTAAACACAACATACTTAGGCTGGCAAAATCTCTTGAATCACTATTTTGTATTTATGAAAGGAGAAGCAATAATGAGTGGAGTGAAAAGTCAGGAATTTCAGGTGTCCCAAAGGGCATTCCTAGGACATCACCTAGAAAGCCATGATAAACCAGGCACAACCTAGCACCAGCAGCTTTGTAGCTCCTGAAGATTTCCCTGTGAGTCCATCTTTCACTCGTGATGGCCATTGGATCCCTGGATCAGCTCTATGTAGTTTTGCCTTCCCTTAAATCCGACATGGTTTGGAAACAGAGGATTTGGGGCATTTGGAAGCAAGGGGGTCTAGTCTGCTCTCCTGGGATGTGCCATGAAAGGCACTAGAAACATAGATGCACACCTAATCCCTACCTCAGTGTGATGAAAAACTACTTTAAAGGTAGGGCTGCAGAAGGTCAGAGCTATGAGTCTTGTACGTGAGCAATCTACACTGCTGTCAGCCTCAGCTCTTTCAGAGCATTCCCATCAACCATCCGCTTGCTTTACATAATGTGACTCCATCACAATTCCTAGAAACTGGCAGATAATCCCTTCTAAATTATAAGCCTCCCACATATTCTCTACTGTTCTTTCTTCCTTTCCTTTCCTTTCCCTTTCTATTTCCAGTTTCATTCCTATGTCAGAAAGCTCATAATTTACGGAAGGGGTTTTCAAATTGCTCAGAAAATTAAAGTTGATTAATAGAAGTGTGGTTCAATGGAACAGGGCCAAAAGACTATCACCCCCACTGTCTTGTCTCTTGCAGTGACAAGTAGGGCAAGAAGAGCCTAAATGTGCTGGCTGCAACAGCTCATAGCCCTGAAGCTCCTTCCCTGTCTCCTCTTCCTTCACCCGGGCCAGAGCAGCAGAGCAGGAGCTGGAGAAAGCTGACACCACCTCCCAAACTGCCACCATCACCTGTCAAAGGCAAAGGTCTTACATGGTCAGTGCTGCACACTGTAACCATGCAGGGCTTTGCCTGGTCACAAACTGATCCTCAAACAATCTGGAGAGCTTGCCCACTCACTGCTCTCCTCTCTTCTGCATCTCCTACACAGAAGAAGCAAGGTGCTGGAAGCTGAAAAGTGCAGAACGCCCCCTCCAGCCCTGCCCTTGCTGCCCCTCTGCTGCCATTCACCTCCTTTCTCTCTGCAGCTGAATCTTCACAAGCCTTCTGCCATGCTGCCCCTAAAATCCCTCGTTATTCACCAGCTGACCTAGCTCAGATCTCACAGCTCTCTGGAGTGAGTGCTCTGGAAGCAGGATGCCATCCCTTCTGTGCAAGAGGGCCATGACAGCCTCTTGTCAAAGAAGGAGGACCACTGAAACCTGAGGAACCTGCACTCAGAGTTCCTCTCCAACACACATGACAAACAAACAAACATCTTGCTGCAACCTGATTCTGTGCTGAGGAACACAATCTATCTAGAAAAGACCAGTTCAGAGTGATATTTCATGTTCAGATCCCAGTGATCCATCTACCATACGGGTGGTTCAGCTTGGAGCATCGTGCTATGTGCCTTCTCCCACCACCTCTACAGGCTCCAACACAGCTAGCAACTTTTCACCATCAAACTGAGATGCTTTATCATACACTCTCCAAACTGTCAGAATTTCCTCACATCTTGGGAGATCTTTGGAGTCTCCAGGTCTCCATGGTCAGAAATGCCAGGTAGACTCATGCTTCTTGCCCAGCTCACAGAATGCCCTTCCCACTCTGTCCCTTCTGCTCCAGGTCTGCTAAATCAGTGTCTTTCAATATGCCCTTAAATCCTGCAGTCCTTTTTGTTCTTGGCTAGGTTTACAAGCCTTTGCCAGATGCCCACTCACACTGCTCTATACAACCACGTGATATCCAGAGAGACCACCTGTGCATCACACATCAACACCTTCATGAATTCTTGCCCTCTCGCTCCACTGTCTCATCAACCCATCCTACACAGACACAAAGTTCTAAGAGCTCTCCTCATCTGGAAAAAGCAAGGAGCATCAGTGGGCCAGAATGTCCTCAGAGCTAATTCCATGTCCCTAGGAAATCTGGCAGTCAGTGACTGTAGGTCCTTTTTCCCCAGTGCCTGGCCCTGCCACATCTCCTTGCAGGCTACCACTCATCAGCATCTGGCAGCTACTTGGGTGCCTCAAGGGAGAAGAGGGTGCAGCTGAGGTGCTCTGACAAGTGTCCCTTTCTGGTTCCCTATTTTTAACCCATTTACTCTCTCATATATCTCCTTTTATAATTTTTGCCACTTGTGACCACTTAGGTTTATTTCTCTCCAGCATCTTCTCTTCACCTCTCCTCCCTCTGTGCTTTTGTGGAGTTTTTTCATTTTTAGCCTCTGTTAGGGATGGGCTGCCTCCCATACCTAAAGGGGAAAAAAAACACGGGGGCAGTGGCCAAAAGAGATAACTCTGGAGGAGAACAAAACAAGGAAAAATACAGCAATGTTTTCCTGGTACACTTTCCCAACCACCACACTCTCCTAGCCTCCAGCAACTTGCAGGTCAGGGATGTAAGCAAATACTTTCTTCAGAAACCCTGTTCATCAGAACTCCCCTCCTTTAGTAATCCACAGTGGAACATGTTGTATTACCTCCCCCAAATAAATGAATTCTAAAGGTTATGTCTGGCTATGGCAAACATTATTGGGTGACTAAGGCATGCTGCACCATGCCCAATAAATGAGAGAGACCCATGATGTCCTTGGAGAGAGAACAGAACTTTTATAAAGCCATGGAGGTTCTTGTAACAAGCTTCATTACAAATGCAGATCGTCTGCCCATAAACCAAAAGTCAGTTCCTGCCAATTTCCTTGTATGCTTCTAGTTCCTGGTACCTTGTGAACTAGGGCTGGGTTTCCTTTCAGTAATGAAATGGAAAATGAAAGAGCATGAAGGGGCAGCAATGGCATGCTCTAACAGAGAGACACATATAAAGAGTAAAATTCTTACCTTCTTGAAGTTAGCAGGATGTTAAGACTGACTTCATGGGGCCAGAGTTTCCTCACTCTGATCTGCAGAAGCTGGCAGGCAATCTTGGCAGTCTTTGGAAAGTGCTGCTGTGCTTGTTATTTGTAGTATTTTCAGCAATTTTAATGACATTAAGCCCTAGGGGGTGTGAAGCCCCAGGAAACAGGAGGATGCAGACAGCCTGAGTGATAATATCATGAGCTCTGCTAACTCTCCTCACTAGAATCAATACCCTCAGCTGCTCCATGCAGAGCTGCAATGAAAGGAACAACACAAAGCTACTGCTGGGACCCTGAAAGCTTTTGAGGGAAAACGTGCAGAGATCAGCCACACAAAATGGTATGACCAGGCCAGTTTGTTTTTTTTTTTATTATTTTTTTTCTGCCTTGGGAAGTGGTGAAAATTCATCACTGCACTTCCACTCACTCTCTGGATCAGTCGTATGGCATATTATCATATTTATATTTTTACTATTGCCATAATATCTGCCCTAATCAGAGCTTGTTAAAGAGTTGTGGGCAACTATATGCAGGTGCCAAACTTCACCATAAATATTTACAGCAGCATTGACACTTAAAAGACTTTTCACATGTGGCTTTTTTAGGTAGTAATTTATGTGTGTTTTAACACTTCTGATGCATTAGAGCATGCAGGTGAAATTTCTCTTTAAAAGTGCAAACAATGACATCAAGTATTGCCTAATAGCTAGAACATGCTTCATGTAATACTCATGCTGTTTGGGGATCTAATCCTTCAAGTATTCTATGCCTGGCTCTAATAATGTCTTCTTTAGATTGCTATAGCCTAACACATGGGCTGATTTCTTTTTACAAACAATTAAAAAAAAAAAAAAAAAAGTCCTCCCACCTCTCCCACTTCATTCACTGGCAAAAGACCCAACTGAACCAAATTGCAAAGGAAGCAGGAGGAAATCTGCAAGAACTTATAAAACTGCTCTAATCTTTGAAAAAAACTAGTTTCTAAAAAATGCGTGCAGCATTTATTGTGTGAATAGAGCTTTGTGAAGGAGTCCCTTTATTATTTAAATTCAAATAAGAATTTAACAAAAACACTTCTGAAGTTTAAAGAAGTGAAGCTGGTGATGACAGAGATTAATGTTCAGTTTCAAGGAATCCACTTATTAATTTTGTCAGGCTGAAAACAACGGTTAACAGTTTCCAAAATAGCTGAACAATGTCAGCAAACATTTGCTTCGACTGAACAGAGACCCTCCCTTGCCCTAAGATCAGCTCCAGGACATTTTCAGAAAGGCTTTCTTTATCTCTTGACAGTGTGAAAAAAACTTTACCTGCAAATTGACTTGTGTGTAGAAGGAAGCTATCATTCATGCTAATGGAGCCCATCAGCTTGCTTTCACTGTACCATGATACCCTGGAGCAAAAAATGTGAAGTCTGGTAAGCACCGGGCTTAGCAATAGGATTTAACAACTCTAAAATGCCTACCTTCATCTCTACACACTAGTCCACCACTATCCCAAACATTTCTCTCCGTTTCTGTGACAGCTGGTCAATGTAAACCAGCTCTTAAAAGATTTTGTGTTGATTTTTATACTCTTGGAGCTGTTTCTTTAAAATAAACCTTACAAATTTAAAAGAAAAAAAAAAAGAAAGAAAGAAAAAGAAAAACGAAAACAACAAAAGCAGAAGGAGACACGAGAAAGCTGCAGTAGAAAACAGAGCAGAAAATTGTACTGAAAGTTGTTTATAAAGCTCCCAGTAATTTGGTAAAGTGCAGCAACTTTCCCTGCTGGAAAGTGAAGATGCTCTCCAGCACCTTTCCTCATATAAAACATGTTGAGAACATTTTGAAAGTGTTAGAGATCACAACTCCTGTGAAAACATTGCTTTTATAAAATGGGAAGGCACGAGAAGGGTTAACCCCAGACCAAAAAGCCAGAGAACAAAACGATAAAGGAGCTGGTCCCAGCTGCCCTTCATAGAAGGGCTTTGACTGGGACACTCAGGTGGGTTAAGATGTGTCCAAGTGAGGGGCAACAACTTTGTTAGAGATAATTTGCCAGTTAATAGTATCATAATGCTAACATGCAAATAAGTGTTCAGTGGGGGGAAGAAATGGCTCTAAGCCATAATTGTCAAATGGGGAACTTCAGACTACTCCCACCCTGGCCTCCTGACACCTGGGGCCATGCCAGCCATAGGATCTGACACACCCCTTCTCAGGCAAAATAAGAAGGTTTGAGACAAAGGGCTCATTGACAAACCCTGCATCTCAGGTCTCATCTTTTGCTCGTAAAAGCTGATGGTAACCCTCCAGAGCTGGTCCCATTGGCCCCCTACCCTTCCCTGGAGCCTGTCCAAAACTGTAAAAGCACTACCCACCTCATAATCTGATCAACACTACATACTGCCAGGCAAAAGTTTTTTAAAAAATTTGTTCTTGGTGATGGGAAAGGAAAAAAAACCCTTGCAGATAGGATTGAAGCCAGAAGAGAAGCAGCAAGATTAAACAGAACAAGGGCAGGGCAGAACAGCAGTCCTCCCAGATAGCACCCAGCAGATACCCTTCACTTCAGGTGAGGCAACAATTTTTACATCCCTCCACTGTGGATAGATGGTAAAATGAGAGTGGTCAGGAGAAGGGTACAAGAGTGAAATACAACAGGAGAGGGAAGGAAACGATCCTGAGAGAATAATTTTATGAACACCTGCAGAGAGCTGTAGTGGTCAGAGTCTTCAGAGCCCGTGAGGCCAGGCAGGACTGCATCCTGCTTTATGGAGACATCCTCAGAGTCAGCCCGACCACCATTGCCCAACCAGAACATCTAGGAACATGGAAGGGCCACAGAGAGGGCTGGAAGTTCCCCTTTCCTGACTGAGATGAGGGGAATTTGTTTTCAGAGGATTAAAATGACTGATATAAAGAAGGACTCTTTCTCTGCAGGTATCTAAACAAGTCCCAAAGTTAAAACGCGATGCTTGTAGACAAGTAAAAGTGCATGAATCAACTCTCTCAGTAAACAAAAAAGGTATCTTACACAGGTAACTGCTAAGACCTTTTTGTTTCTTGCAACAAAGCATCAGTGCATCTTTAAAAGCCCTTTAACACAAAGTGCTGAGACAGATTGCAGCTGGGTGGTGGTGAAAATCATGTGGTTGAACCACTGAGGTGGCACAGATAGCAGTATACCTTTGCATGTTTGGTGAGTTGTTTGGAAAAAAAAAAAGGAAGGATCATTTCTAGAGATGGGACAAAGGTGGATCTCTTTCCTGACAACAGAAAAATGTCAGTTGTGCAAATCTTCATAGAGAAGAAAAAGTGCCCAGCACAATCTTGGGCGTGTTTGGTTCAGACAAAACACTACAGCAGATTTAGGTGACTTCCTGCATAAGCAGAGGTGGGTGGGTACTTAGGAAGAATTGCTAAGGCATCAGAGCATCATCCACTGCTGCCTGGCCTGTGACAGGGCATTTTAATGAAAGAACCAGAAATAATAAGATTTCCAAGGTGCTTTGATATTGAAAGATTGAAAAGTTGGGAGAAAGATTTCTGGAGATTTTCTTCACCTCGGGACTTTGTAACAACCAACATTTCAAACTAAACTTCTAGACTTTTTATCATGCAATACTGGGACATCGATTATTTGGAGAACTTGGTTAATTCTTATGTCTATTTAACCTTGAGACAAGAGTCATAATCCAGGAGACTCTGGGTCTGCTACAGGCATCTACATTTGTTATTCATTGCACTTCTGTGGGATAGCTCTGCTGACCTGCAATACTTCTTACCCAAGAAAACCTAGTCCTACTTCTCAGCTATGAGCACAGATCTGAGATGCCCTCCAACTCCCTCACTATATGCAAGCTCTGTTTTTCCAGATGTGGAGGCACATCTGTTGTTGTCCACACAGGGCACGCATGAAATGCATTTTCTGCACTCTAGCCCAGGCCCTCTTTGGCCAGTCCCACTGCACTATTTTGTGCAGGAATTCACCTGCAAGTCAATTCAGCCTGGTCTTACAAAGTCTTTTTCACTAATGTTCAGTCCTCCCCCTGGCCACAGCCAGCACTTCCATCCTCCATCAGACAGACTGGGGCTCTTGGTCCGCTGCCCATCTCCCAAAGCACCAAAGGACTCCGAGGATAGGTAGGAGTTTAAAAGTCAGATTCATAGTGCTTGATAAAGACTGCAGAAGTCCTACCAGAAAGGATAAGAAGTCTTTCAAAAATTACTCCTTTCCATTCTGTCATACCATAAAAGTACATTACAAACCATAGATTGTCTGGACTTACAAATTAATTCCCAATGTTTAATCTATCCCAATTTCTTTCTTGTGGTTTTTTACTTCAGTGTAATCCTTCATTAAACATTTTTCAGCCATTAGCTCAGGACTATACATTTTTCATTATTAAACTGCCTCATGTTTTCATTATATCTGCATGTCAGATTTTACTTAGTGATATATCAGTGGGATCACCTCTCTTATTACCATACTGGAATTCCTCTTCTGAGAGAAATACAGTAATTTCATATGAAAAGGGGCTCCTCAAAGCTCAAAGACCATGAAGCACATTGACAAAACAGCTACTCAGATTATTCTTGCTGGACCCATGACAATTTGTATGAACTGAAGTAATATCAAAGTAATATAACTTACCAGAAGGGAACCAAACTAAAAAATGATCTCCTTGGGGCAAGGTGTAATGGCCAGCTGGAGGAAACACCCACCCCATAGAAGAGTTGCCTAAATAGACAAGACAGACAAAAGGTGTGAGAAAATAAGTTTTGTTGCCCCATATTACAAACTGGGACTTGAGTCATAGGGTGAGTAAGTGATCTGCAGAAGGTCACACAGGAAATCTGTGTCACAGTTGGTTATTAAACCCAGATTTCCTGATTTGACACTGAATCTCATAATTACAAGACCATCCTTCCTGTCCCTTCCAACTCGATCCATAAAGTACCTCACCGGTTGAGTAATGCTTTATGGGAAGAAAAAGCCTCTGTGCATCCTGCAGCATGATTTCTCGTGACTCTTATCACCGAGTTCAAATCCATGGCCCTAGAGCTTGGCTGAGAAACTGCATTTCCTCATCTCCATCAGGCTGCTACTTACCCTCATGCTTGTGCCCTCTGACCCAGTTTGTGCCTTGGTGCCTGGCTTGCTCTGCTCCCTCACAGCCTCCCCAGCTTTTTGGCCACAGCTCCTCTCACATCCCTCCATGTGAGCATCTGAACCAACCATGCCACTGCCTTCTGATTTGGTGGGGTTCCCTCACTTTGTTGGTTGTGATCTGGCTGATGGGACTGGAGAGAGGAAGCCCGGGAGAGATTTGGACCTGATACTGTGGTGCATTTAGTGAAACAAATGAAATGGGGTCAGAGCACACACAGGCTAGCTAAATTGTATCCCTCATACTTCAATGAAAAGGGGGAAAAAGACTAAAGATGGCCATGTCATGTTGGGGGAGGGTGTACCAAGAAGATTTCTACCAGCAGGGGGAGGAGAAATGGGGCTTAGGGAATATAAAATTTCAGGGAGAATCAGGGAGCTTCCAGAAACTAGAAGACAAAGGAAATTGGGCTGGAATTTCTGTGAATAAGAGAAGAAAAAGAGATGTGAGGATGTGAAGTAGAAACAAATCAGCCTACCTAGGAAAAGGAGAAACCGAAAGCCAATGTCTGAAATTCCAAATTTAACGGAAAGATAATGATACAATATCACAGATTGCCATAATTTTCTGAAGAAGACTCTTCAGATCTACAGATGAAAAAATAATTCAAGTCCATTCTTAACGGTCTTCTGAGAGGTTTATAATCTGTTCTGGGAAGTGTTAAAGAAGTGGGTAGTGGAAATAAAGAGAAGATACAGACAGGCAGCCGGCCCTATGGAAGAAGCAGCAAACTCATTTTCAAGTTTAAAAAAACAGAGCCATATGGCTGGATGGTAATGCAGGGCTGAACCCTATTTAATATCAGCATTAACACTATAGAAGCTGTTGCTATAGTAGTGACATCTGGAAGAAACCTTCAAATAGATTATTCTCTAACCTGGATGAAGGATTCTGCCAGTCTGTCTGTCAAAGAAAGCTTTCAGAGCAAATCAATAACAAAGATCTCGTTACCTGAATGCAATGTAATTTAGTGGCTAATCAGTTTGACAACATTAGGAATATAAGGAGAGAAGAAAAGAAGAATGGAAGCCGGGAGATGTAATTAACAGCCAGGAAGGTGGAAATGACTCCAGGAACACAAGGAGAATCATCAAACTTTTATACGCCGCTATCCATTGAACTTGATAAGTAAAATCTCATCTTCACTCTAAACTGTTCCCGGCCTAGCTGATACTTACTGTTCATAGGCTCCACTTAAAAGCAGTAACATCACCAGTGGATAGTATTATTAGTTATGATAAGAGCTGCATGCACAAAATACTGCTAATTGCCAGAGCAGCGATGGATACAACATCCCATCTTTGTTTAATGTTGGTTTGAATACCTGTTTTTCTTTGGCCAAGTGAGAAGTTTCCCCTTGCCTAATTAAAATGAGTCTGATGAGCAGAGACATTTGGCATCCTCTGGAAATTCAGTTCCTCCTTGTAGATGGTCTCTCACAATATGTGAAATTGTTGAATGGAAGAGGGGCTTGTTGCTTTATATTATACTTACCCAAAACTATTTGGGGCCTGATTTACTTCTCCTGACAATGAAGAGATCAACTGAAGATGACAGCAACAATTCTCAGCATTTCTTGCACCTTATATAGTCATTGAAATCATAAGAGCATAAGAAAATTAGCAGGGCCATTTCCATTCACTTGCACAATGTACAAAACAACTGCATGCCAAACACTCTGATGTGAAATCATAACCATGACCATCTATTTTTTGAAGATAACACAACTGTATGTGGAGATACAGCTTTTAACTCCAGCCTTATAATTGAAAAAATCTTGGAAATAGCACCTGACATTTTTCACACTTGTTTTCAAAAATTACTGTTCTTTACACCCTTTAATGTAATTTATCAAGTTCTTTCCTGCGGGAAACAAAAATATTTATTTGTGGAATAAACCTTGACATTCTTCAGAGGTCTTGCCCCAGTCCCTTTGGAGTCATTATGGATGAATATCTGGTTCAACCCTCTGTGTCCTCATTCAGTGCAGCAGATCTTACAGGGGGCAAAGGAATTTTGTCGTTCATGCTGTCCTGGTTGTTCACAGACATACGTGAGTGGGAGCTAGGTGTACTCTTCATATCACTATCATTAAATAGCAATATTATCTAGATGTTAACACAAAATGTGCTATTTTCAGTATTCCATAATCCTCACACAAACAGTAATTCTGGACTTTCTTGTTCATGAAATGAATACATAAGGGTGAGTAAAATTATTTAATACCAAAACTCATAGAGCCGAAGCAGGAGCAGCTGTAAAGAAGAAGGAAAAATAGATGGAGGACTAGGAAAAAAA
>VWZY01008751.1:291145-332773 GCA_013399075.1 Chloroceryle aenea | reverse complement strand
TTTTTTTTTTTTTTTTTTTTTTCTTCTGCATTATAAACCATTAGAGAAATACATCGGACACACTACATTGAATAGCAGAACACCCAAAAGTTTGGCAGATCGTGAGTTTCATCCTTCCACCCTTGCTCTGCAGTCGTGTTTGTGCAAGTGAAGTGTCCAGTTATATGAATATGATTGCAGCAGGAGGGGAACACATGGGATGGTGCAGATGGAAAGTTGTTCGTGTGGGAGTGTTTGCAAGATCAGAGCCTTGTACTCTAAGCTGGCCCTCGTGATACCGAAATGAAAGCTTATTAACCTGTAAGCATCAAAAATAGTTACTCTTTATTTATGTATGCATTGACAGAATCCTAAAGCCTTCCAAGTTCTCTTTTGCTGGGACTTTATATGCAGTTATCTGCTACAGAGATTACTAATAAAATAAATATATTCGATCAAAGCAATTGTTAGAAATTACACTATTTGATAAGATCATCTGCTGAAAATAAAGGGGGAAATGAGATCTGACTGCGGTAAAACCAGGTAAATAGCTTTCAGCTCTGCTTTTGTTATTCAAGAAGAAAGAGAAACAATAGGTGCTGTTTAGAGTCAGGAGCTGCCCTTCTAACCTCTGCTGCTCTTAAAATGCCTGAAGGTTATTGCATGGTTCGTGGTGGCTTTTATGCTTGGCAGTTCAACTTTTAATTTTCTAACAAAAGGAGACGCTGATAAACACTACGCAGAACAATCGGGGAGAAAAATGGAAAAAATTGTTAAGCTTTTTTCCTCCTTTCCAGTTACCGAAGTACACAGGCATATTTTTAACAGGAGAAGAGCTCTGCCTCCCGTGTTAAACTGCCAAAGCTGGAGACTGTTCCTTAAAACCCATTTCTGCGAGGATGGGATGTGCTTTAGCACCGAATAGCCCGGCTCCAATTAAATGATTTGTTGCATTCCATTATGAGGAGGGATCCCAGCGTCCACAGGAGCTGTATTTATTTCAACAAGATTTCTAATTACTCTTGCACTGGCAAAATCAAGCCGAGTTAGCCTTAAATCCAGCCTTTTCAGCACCAAAACTCCATCTGCCTGGCCCAGAAGTCTTCGTGCTGAGCATGAGAGGCACCCTTTTTGCTCAAGTTGTAAAGTGTCACGGTGTTAAGTAGTACAGAGGAACCTCAGCCAGCACTTTGGCCCTGTCCTTACATGTGCTGCTTGAATTGGTTGGTGCCATCACTGCCAGTGTTTAGGATACCGGGCTTGCTGTGACACTTTGTGTTTGGATGCCAGTGCGATCAGAGGAGAGAAGGGGTCAACTTCTGAAAGTATTGTTTTCCAGCACAGCTGAAAGTAGTGGAATGTAACAGTTTTAGGAATGTACACCTGTGGGTATATAAGAAGAGAGTATCTGTTTGTGTATTTTCACCACTGACATTCAGATCAAAGGTGCCCTAGGTGGTGTTGCAGTAAGGAAAAGGGAAAGGGGCCACATGTCTTACCAACTCTGACCCCTTGTCTTGCTCGTGGTTTGCAAGTTTTTCACCGGAAAATCAGCTGTGAACTGATTCAACGAGGTGATTCACTTTCAGTGGTTCACCTACAGCATACGGATATTCAGTTCAAAAAGCGGCAGATTCAGGTCTCGGTGATTAAAGGCAAAAATATTACCAGCAAATTCGGCCACTTAAATACCAAAAGTGATGCCCAGTCTTTAATTGGACGGTGCTGGGATATTGTCACAGGCACTTAAAAAAACCCACTGTGATTTGAGGCAGTGAGTGTTATTCCTGGATGACTGATGCCAGAAAGGCTGACAAGTAAGCTGAGAAACATCTTCAAGCCTTTACAAACACATACCAGCTTAAGCATCTTCGACCTTTACAGCTACATGCCAGCTAAAACAAAAAGCTGAGGAGTCTGTCTCTTGCCTTCCAGCTTGCTTACAGCTAAAGGAAATGTATCCCAAATGGAGGAGGATCCCCCAGGCCCTGGAAGTTGTTTAATTAATCATCACTTTCAGCCTGATCACTGTATGGCTTTGCTTTTCTCGCATGGCCAAATGAAAAAGATGATTACACCTGGGAGGAACAAAGACACCTGTTAAATATTCCTCTATTTTTAAAGCACAGTAAAAAATAATAATAATAAAAAAAAATTAGTCTGAGCTAGGCAGAATAAAGAGAACTATGCTTGCTTTCTTTTTATGTAGGTTATGTGGGATTTGTGCTGGCACCTATTTGTGTCATAATAATGTATGCTACTATGCCTGGCAGTAATTCTCATCTTTAACTGAATTTAGCTTTTAAAAAATTATTAAAGTAGACAGACTTTTACCACCATTTATTTTTTTTTCTTCTGTGATGCATCCAACTTGATTTCTGTATAACAAAGGTATTTTACATGACAGTCGAATCTATCCTCACCAGACTTTTCAGTGGTTTTCTGCTGCTGTTGCATTAACATTTTGGTCATGATCGATGGCTTGGCAGCTTATGATGTAGTCTGGGGCTTTGTCAGCAACAGGGAATTTCAGGAAGAATTTTCCATTGGCTCAACAGAGCCAGCAGCAGCACTGTGAGAATTCTACATGGAAATCTGAGCATAGACATGGCTATTCAGGGAACCTACTCCTCTGTTCGATTTGGGACATGTTTGGTAAGAAGTAGTAAGCGAGGGGTGTTGGGTAACTGTGGTTATCAAGAGCTTAGCTTGCTGTCCGTGCTCAAATGTGTGTAAGACCTCTTGCAATCTTTTCTCAACATGTTGTGGAAAGTTATTAGCACTTTGATAATACCCATTTTTCTCTTTCCCTGTGGGCTCTGCAGCTCCAGTTTGCACTGGATGAATTCCTGGGGCACATTGTTTACTGACTCAAGCCTGGAAAATCGGTATCTTACTAGGCGATAAAGACTTGTTCCTTTAGACAGTTTGATTTAAAATGCTCTTTCTGAGGTAAAAGAGTCAGATCAAGTCTTTGTTTTTCTTTATCCAGATTTATTCCACAGGCAATCACGAGATGGGTATAATCTGAAAAAGTTTGCTTTAGTTGCACAGTTTTCACAGTGCATTCTTCCAGTGGAAGGGTGGGAAAAATACGCAGTAAGGTTTCTGACACCATTTCACACAACCCTCAGCCACGTGGGTTGATTTTATTTTTGCTTTCTTTTGGCAGACACTAAAGGGGGTGTTAATTCGTAGCCTGCTAATTTTGCTTAGAAGGTCTATTCAGCCACCAGCACAAAAAAAAAAGGGTTACCAGCCTTACTGTTGCCTATGTGGTGCAACAGCAGCATGTGCTGCTACCATCACGAGGCTGGACTATTGGAATTCCCTCGCCTAAAGCCTTCAGCCCAGCTTCTTCTTTGTTTGCCCACTGCTTCTTCAGAAAGCAGCAGCGTGGTTGCTTGTCAGCTGGTGGTACTTTATGCTTGCTGTGTCAGCCCTTTATTTTTATGGGCTGGCAGGCTGTGAAATAGTGACTTGACTTTAAGGTGCTGCTGCTGTATGTACTGCAAAGCTATGTGGTAGGACCTAGTTACCTTAAGGATCGCTTCCTGGAGCTTCAGTCTGAAGGATGTTTGCCTTCAGATGCTAACCTGTTTAATTTTCCCACCCTTACATTGGCTACAAGCGGGGGTGGTAAAATATTTACCTACTGGACCCTGCCCCAGCCCTTCAGGTTCACCTCTAGTCCATCTTCAGTCATTGGGACGAAGTGACATCATTCTAAAAGGTGGGGGTCCACAACAGCTTGAGCCCTCTCTTTCCTTCTGTTTCCTGAACTGCTCCCTTGCTCTAGAGCTGGCTCACGGTTGAACCTGTATGAGCCATTTCACAGCCTTCAACCTGCAGATTGAGCCACAGAAAATTAAGTAGCTTTCTGCAGGGTTATCTCCCTGAGCTGGCCTTTCACAGGAGTGGACATGCACCGCTGCCAGCAGCAAGAGAGATGTGATGGGAGCAGACAGGCTGGGCAAGGGGTAATGGTAACACAGCCTTAGCACCAGCACAATTTACTTACCTTGAAAGTGTTGTAAAAATGAAGCTCTTTCACAGCACTGTGGTTATTACACATATTTCTAAGCAGGAGGGCCTTGCCACTGTTTTGTCACATGCCTGTACACATGAGAGAGCAAGACAAGCTAGGGACGTTTTATGCATCCCTGGTAAAAAGCCTCGAGGGGGGGGATGGTGGTGTTTGTTTTAAATGTCTTCGTGGTGGCCAGTGACTGAGAACTGGTCTGTACTGTCATATTATTTTGACTTTTGTTTGTAGCTAACATATCAGAGTAATGATTTCCAAACTAGGAAACCGGACCACTTTCACTTCAACCCAAGAACAAGGGTGCAAGCTGTCCAGCTCCGTGCCTCTCTATTCCTGCTTTATGGGAAAGGCTTGGCAATACCATACAGACATTTTTGGCAGAGGGAAGGAGTCTATTTGCAGTATTTACGTAAATATTTTTTTTTCTGGAGGAAATGCCACTCACTCTACTTCATTCTTAAGGTGATCAGCCAGTAGGAGAAAATGAGTTTGTTGCTGTTTAGCTTGCTTTAGAAGATAAACCACTTTCTGCTTATGTTTTTGCCCTTTAAATACCAGTGTTTTCTTCTCTGTTTTGTTTGTTGTTTGGTTTGGTCTGGTTTCATTTTTTCCCTAACACAAACCCAAAGGACTGAAGTAAGAGTCTGGAATTGGGAATGATAGACCTTTTTCTTAACTTGGTCATCAGCTGAAGTGTTGGAAAAAAAATCAAACCCCCAAAAGCTGAATGCATGACATACTTTAAAAAAAAAAAAAGGCAAGCCAAAACCAAGCACAAAACAAAACAGCAAAAAATCTGTTTAAAATACCTTGCTCTGCCAATTGCTTAAGTTTTGTCTCTTGATGAATGTGATGTTAAAAGCCAGCAAAAAAAAAAAAAATAGCTAGTGAGATGGAGAGTTCAAGAAGTGGAGGAAATAAATAAAAAAAAAAGACAAGAGAAAGATGGGTTTTGATAAAAAAACAAAGGCAGCAACAAGCATAATGCCTTCTGTCCTCAGAATATTGTTAAAGTGGGTTTGTTTAAGTCTCATCCTCAGAGGGACTTTATTGTGTTCCAATGCTTCATAGCATAAAGTGATTTTTCTGTCTTTTTCACTTATATTTAACTGGGATTTCTCTCAGATAAACAAAGTAACACACACTCAAAGCCTCTTTCTGCCTCATTTAAACACCCCACCTTATCAAAACTCCATTTCCATGAGTGATGGATCTTGGCTCTGGATGGGAGAATGAAGTATTCAATTACCTTATTTTCATGTGCTAATGAAGCAGAATGTGGCTTTAGGGGGTTTCTTTTCAGCAAGGTAGCCTGTTTGGTTATGCACATGCCGCCTTCTTATGTTTCCTTCCACGTCTCTGTCTACACTCAAGCGGTGGTCTTAATGGGCAACAGTGGCTAATCTGTCTGCCTGACAACAAGCCTTGGCCTTCTTCAGCACAGCAGGAACAGCCCTGGCCTGTAATTAGCGGAGCCATCAAACCAACTGTTTGGGTCAAAATGATTTCTTTTGGCACCTCCTGCAGCAACTTTATATGCTGAAAATCTGTGAAGTTTGGTTGGGGTTTATTTATTTATTTATTCCCCTTTCCCCCCTTGGTTTTCTTTGCATTACAGAGTGTTGATGTCAGCTCTGTGTGGCCTGAGATGCTCAGCCTGGGCAGCAGCAGGTTTCTGGTCTGGTAACTCTGGCTGTCCTCAGAGGTGGACACGTACAGTTGAAATGGTTTCCATCATTTGTTCAACTGACCTTAAAACTTCAGGTGTATTTGCGACTGAGAGCCCAGTGCAAGTGTTTCTTAGAGCAACTTAATGCTGCTGCTGATGCAGGAGAGAGAGGGATGTCTTCAGCTGAGCACTCTTCAGCACTGGCACCCCCTCCTCTGGCATCCTCAGCTTTACTGAGGTCCTGGTTCACTGGGTGGGTCATTACCACTCTTGAAGAGAAGTTTTTACTCAGTGCTTGGCTGAAACTGGACGTTAAGTGTTCAGCGCTTCACGAGATAGCTCTGTAGCCAAGGTTGTGTGCCCTTTTAGCACCGTATAATGAAAATTAACACACTGGGGGGGTTTTCCTAGCAACTGCATGCTAGGAATTACTGTGTCAGCTTCACCACAATGGGTGATGGAGGGAAATAACTGTCTGGGAGTTACTCATTGCCAGTTATGAAGCTGAGGAATTGGAAAAAGACAACAAATTTCCCTTTTTCTCCTTCCCCTAAGAATGAAATGAGAAAGCTTTACAGAGTACATTGGAACATATCCCAAATTTGATTTATTTTTTTTTTAATGAAGACCTCTTAAAAAAAGTGAAGAGTGACTTAAATGGCTATGGTAGGTGTAATTGTCACCTTCAATTCTTCTGAAAAGCATTAACATGGGGAACAATAGAATTTTAATATTAGTTACATGGGTTATTTTTGGTTGATTTTTTTTTTTTTTCCCCTCTAAGATTCATGAAGAATCTTCCTAAGAATTATTGAGCAGTGTAACGAATCTCTGCTCCCACTAACTGGTGGAAATTAGTAAGCAATAGACACAGAGTAATAGCATGGGGTTTGTAGGGTATACCATGATGCTGGGCATTCTGGATTATCCTGAAGGAAAAATAGGGGAAATGTATAAAAATAAATATTGAGACCCTTGGATATTATTTTGATGCAATTTTTTCCCAAAGGCACTGAAGTAAGCATAGTGTTGAAGTCCTGTCATGAGTTAAAACAGGTGAATAAAAAAACGGAGATGAGTGATAATAACCCTCAGTTCTCACCCTGGAGAAGGCTCCTTTTTATGAATGAAGGTATTGGGAGTGGTGTGTGTTTAGGCAGAGAGAGATCAAGCAGCAGCCATGATGAGTGAGGTCACCAGGCCAGTGGTCTGAAGTTACCTACATTAAAACTGCTGGGGGAAGATACCTGGGAAGTATGCAAGAAAATTAGGTAACCCGATAGCACACATTGCGGCTGCAGTACATGGCAAACCAGATTTGATCACTGCAGTGATGTTACTGGTTCTCCTCAGTGGAAATAAGGCCAATGTCGTGTTCTGCTGTAGCCACTGAATATGGCTCTCATACAAATGTCCCAGTCAGGGTGGCTCTCAGAAAATTCACCTCGTGGGAAGGAAATTCCCGGCATGCTCCCCCCCCTTAAGCCGTCCTCCCCCTGGGGGGAATTACTACTCTCTCCCTTATCTCTTGGCTATCCTATCTCCAAAGTGAGCTGAAGGAAAATAAGGTGTAGCTGGAGCTCTACAGGGCACCACTGCCTTTGGCAACCAGAGAAGGGTACTGTGATCTGAACCAAGTCACAGAAGCTCTTTTATCCCTTAAAATTGGGGGAAAAGCCCCATGCTCTTTAGCTAGAGTTGGGTAAAAGAGGTTTTTGTGACTAATAACTGTGTTTGCCAATATGTTCTGTTCTGGAAAGCAAAGCAGTTAACTTGGTTGGTTATGAATTCAATTTGTTGTTCTGCTTAAGAGCTGGAGAGTTTTCAGTTGAAACTTTTTTCAACTTTTAATTTCCTTAATCATTCTCAAAGCACAGCATCTCAGAGTGTCCCTTTCAAAATAACCCATCTATTTTATAAAATACGCAGCCTTTCTTTGGGAACCCGTGATGAGACATACTTGGTTTCACATTGCTTAGCATTATTCATTCGTCCCAAAACAAAACTTTTTCACTGTACAGGAGAAAAAACAACACTCCTGCCTTCTTAACTGGTTTTGAGAGTGTTCTCCTCCTCCTTCTCCTCCTCACCTCCACCCCCTTTTCTGTGTTCCTTTCTTGGATCTGAGTAATAGAGTGTCTGGTATCTCAGCGTGGCTTGAAGTTACTGAAGCAAACTTTCCAGAGTTTTGAAAAAAATCAGGAGAAGCAATGTAGCAGACTGTCTCCTGACATGAAAAAGTAAACTTGTTTATAGTGCTGCACTCGGCACTGGTCAGCTCAGCGAGGGCAGATACTTAACATGTGTTTGGAGCTGGTAGTAAATTACAACTAATAATAAACTGCATATCTATTCTAGAAAAGTGCAGGGTTTTTTCTCAGAATAAAAAGATGTTTGTTCCTTCTTTCATCACTTAGGCTTTTAGCTTATTTCCAAGGTGTTTCTCAGTTGAGAACATCTCACTAAAGTTACTCATTTTAACTCTTGTCTCACTTTCTGGTTCTCACACACCAGCACCTTGCTGCACCATTTACACTGGAAACACTGCAGATATCTTTATTTCCACGAGCATGTTTGCTGAACTTTTTAGAAGTTTGTAAACTGTTGTGTTTTGGAAAAGTCCTCTCAGAAAAACTAAAAAAAAAAAACACAAATTTTTCCAGCACTTCTCATTTTAGAATGCTGGTGATAAGAAAGAGAATAACTATTTTACAGTGGTCAAAGTAATGTCTTCTACAATATTTTATGTTGAGGAGAATTGTTGAGTTTGCTTTACAGTATGTCTTGGGAACTGTGATATAGCTTTATATATTTAAATATACATAATTCCTAGGCATTGATTTTGTGTGAGAAGAAGTTGTCTTAGTCAATCTCATCTCACTGTAGAGAAAACTGTAGAGTATAACTTTTGTATATAGGAGGTACATACAGCATGACCACCAGACTCAGAGTACTGAATTGCAGTATTCAGTGCCTAACAGTTCGTAAGAGATGAGCGAGTATTATTACTTCAGAGATGCACAGACTAGCAGTCCTCCTTCTGCCTGCTTATGTTTAATGTAAAATGTATCTCTACTAAGGAATACAGAGCCAACAGTCTCAATAACCAAGCAAACCCAGAAATAATTGAGAGAAGACTGAAAAAATAGCAAAAATCATCTCAAGAAGAGAAGGCTGCCTCCGAGTGAATTGGTTACAAATTAAAGATTAGCATGTGGATTATGCTGCTTCTTGCATATCAAGAAGCTTACGCAGCCATATAGTGCCACTGAATTCTGGTGTGGCAGCAAGGGCAGACATGTATCTTTGGGAAACTGAAAGCATTTACAGTTAAAAAACCCCCATACCACTGCATTAAATTCAACCTGCAAAGCTTCTTGCATAATTAATCATAAAGCCACCACTTGAGGCTGTTGTATGTTGAATTTCACTTCAGCTTCCGAGTAATCTTAAGGACTGGAGCAAGTAAAGCCACGACAGTAGCCCGTTCTTCAGGTGACCAGAATATGGTAAATGTCAGAAATCCACATCTGAAATAAGAGGTCGCACGCTCTTTACCGAGCGCAGATAAAGAAAAAAGGCTCTTTGATGTGGCTCTAGTGTAGTGTCAGCTTTGTCTCTAACAAGACCTCTGCACTTCAGACTTGATTTGTGTATAAAAGGCTGTACTGTTGGGTGGAAGGGCTGATACTGGGTTATCCTTCCTGTCGTCTCCACCCCCACCCGCCTTCTGCATCTTTCAAGTGATCTCTGTTTTGGTTGGCTCGAGTCTCATCATCCCAGCCCAATCACCTAAAAACCTCGGATAATCCCATTCCAGTGCACAAGCCACGCAGCCCTAGTGGTGATAAACAATTGCATAGCAGCTGCTTATTGCAGACATGCACCCACTGGAGGTGTCTGGGAAGGGAGGGCCACCTCCAATGCTGATGCCCACAGAGCAGCACTTCAGGTGGCAAGTGATGCCTCAGTGTCTCCTGGTTCCCAGCACACATAGTGATTTCTGTACCTACAGCAACTCATACTCCTGCTGAATGTATACCCCTTCTTAACAGTAGCATTGGCTTTCACCCCACTGCTACTCCTTTCCTTTCTAGGCTTGGGGCAAGATCCATGCAGTAAGCACTTAAAGGTCACCCTTTCATGTTTTGGTCTTGCACAGTTCTCCTTTGCCCAAGGATTTTGTCACTGTAAAGGAGCCAGTTTGGATATATCTGATAGGACAGCGTAAGATCAGACAGTGCCCTCTGTCAGTCATAATTATCTGCAAGTTAGTTTTCTATACATGGAGATGTGAATATGGTAAACCTCACAATACTATACTGTAGACAGGGGATGTAGTGGGAAGATGGTAATGGATAAAATAACCAAGAGCCTCTAGTGGGGTAACTTCACTGCCTTTCTGCTGTGCTCTTTTCACACTACCAGTGCCTTTTAAGTAGCTTTATGTTTTGGAAAGAAGGGGTCAGGGTGTTTTGCTAGGTAAGGAATGTCCTCTCCAGTCACATTAATGTAATTAAGCACTTACATGGATCATTGTTCCTCATACTTTGGTGTGCTCAGTGCTCAAGCTTGGGGAGTACCAGAATAAGGAGTAATGAGTGAGGTGTGCCTAGAGCCCCCTTCTCCCTGGGCATGGACTCACGGGGCAGAGCTAGCATGCCAGGCAGGGCACACTGCTCCCAGCCTGGAATATAATCTCCTTTGATTAACCTGCTCTTATTTTTCTAAACATACTGCAGAGTATTTACTAGGCTATAAAAAATACACTGTCAGGAGTTATCATATTTAGTTGCAGCTACCAGAATGAAAAATAAAAGTAATCTTTGTGAAGCTGCTGACAGTGTATTTAGAGGGGAGTGAAACTCCTTGGGTTTTGGTGGTGTGATGTTTACACACAACCTTACAAAACTCAGAGCAGCACGGCTGAGCTCCCAGTGTAAATGAGTGAAAATCCATCTCTCTGAGGAATGTCTTCAAGCAGGGGCTCATAAGTCAGAATTCCAAACTCAAGGTACTTGTGGTGCCCAGACCCCCATCACTCCGTGTGACTGCGGGTGGACTAACGCAGGCCTCCCCTGGTCAGTTCCTCAGCAAATGGAGAGGGAAGACACCAGTGAAAAAGGTAACCAGCGTGGTTGCCACATTGGCATGTGGGCAGCAGGTGTGCTGCCAGTGACTGTGCCCATGGCTGGGGCTCTGAGCTGTCACGGCTGCTGAAAGAGGATGGGCTGAGGAAATTCAGAAGGCAGCCTCTCGATTTGTGTCCCCCAGTCTCCTCCCATCCTTGATGAGGGCTGCATTAAGGAAAAGAGGGCTGTTTATCAGGCCTCAGATATCATTTGTCAGCCAAGCAGTTGTTTTTTTCCAGTACTCTTAGAGTGCAACAAATGGCGAAGGAGGCTGCATTATTCCCCCCTCCTTTATTTTCTTTTTAACAAGGCAATTTTTAATTGTAAGGAAGGAATTAATCAGAGGAGATTCGTACCTCCTGGCAAATTAATCTTCTGTGCAATCTTTTACTTTTGCTTATATGGTTTATCAACTTTGTATGGGAGAGCATTAGCTGTATCACATGTTTGTGTCTGGTCATTTCTAGATCTGCTGTATAGGCATTTCAGATCACAGCTCACAAGAGGGACTGCTCCTCCAGTCCTAAGCACTGCTCCTCCCTTCACCAGAAATCTGCCTTTTCTTTTACCTGAGTAAGGAACAGAAGAGGAGCTGACAGAAGTCATTCATTGCTGTTAGCCATGAAACAGCCATGACCTTGTTTGTTTTGAGCTGGTTTTTGGATGAAGAACAAATTGACATTTCTTTCCCCTCCTTTTAGATTGATTGGTGGAAGCAGTCCTTGGGATTTGGCTATTTTCAAAACAAAATATTTGACCTGAAAGGTAATATTTATAGCAGGCAGCTAATAGAAAACACACTCGCCCTCCCTCTGTCTCTCTGTGTCTCTTGTATATGTGTGTGTGCACACTCCGGGTCCCCTCCTTGGCCTGACCTCTGCTGCGTGCACTGCGGCTTCATTGACTTCACCTTCTCTTCCCTTCTCCTGATAAATGAATCTCTGGAAGCACTGGGGCTCGGTATGCGGGGAAGCAGGGTGCAGGAAGTTCATGGCAGTCCCGTGCCATTCTGACCCTCTGCAAATGTCCCCTCCTGCCGGAGTGATGGATGGCATGGGGCTTCTGCGTCAGTCACTCGTGAACTCTGAAGGTCACCCGAGAGAGAGCATATTCTCCCTTCAGAAAGAGCCCCTGGAGGGATGTTGATTTAGTGACATCTAGCAAGGACTGACCCTGTCAGTCAGTGCAGTAAAGTTGGAGCAGGGAATGGTGTCACCGGATCTAACGCAGGGGGAGACGATAGCTGGACTCCATAAAAGCCCTCCTCTGGGTCTCTGATTGGATCTGGCAGGTGGGAAGGGACTATTTTGGATGAGGTATCTGGCTGAAGGAGCAACTGAAGTCCCAGGTCTCCTGCAGCAAGTGCTTTGCCTTTAATTGAGGACGAGGGACCTTAGAGCCTCTAGGGAGCTTAAAAACGCCTGTATCATTAGAAATGGTGACTCAGTTTTTCAGCCTTCAGTTTCCTGTTAAGTTTAGATTTGAACAACTCTAATTTTCTTATGCTTGGGCCCCTGTGCATGTCAGTAAATCCATATTTATGAATACAGGAGGGTGGAAGCAAAACAATTGCAAAAGCAGTGTTTAGAGTGAGGTGGGAAGAACCTGGGCGATAGAGTTCTGGTCTCCCTTCTCAGATCGTACCTGAGATGCAGTGCCAGTGAGCCTACCATTGAAGCCTTCACAATACTGCTATCTGGCCACAGCTGTAGCCTTGCCACATATTTGAAAACGCATCCTATTTTGTCCAGCCAAAACTGCTGACACACCAAACAGCGGTGGCTTCACGACAGTTGTAAAGCTGGAGATGGGACACAAAAATCCATCATTCCTGAACCATCACAAAGTTCCAGTTTTCAGTTCAGCCATTAGGGGTTCAGAAATAGAGATCATACCCTAAGCAAACTGGAATTTGAGTGAATTTAAGCTGAGTATTTATTAAAGCTCTATTTAGACTGGGCCGTGATGAGGCTGGATTGCAGAGCTACGGGCTGTGATCAGCACTCAGCAGGAGGTTATTTAGATTAAATACCAACTGTCTTGGAATGGTGGGAAAAGTTTCAGACAGAAGTTTTATTTACTGGTTTTTGGACAAAGTTGTGGGCTTGCAGTAATATTCCGGGAATTCTGCTGGACAGATAGTTTTCCTCTTCGAATAAATGTCCTTTTTGCTTTACAGTGTTCTTGAATTCAGCTACTCCCTTACATATCCTCTGATGAATACGGCTGATACCCAATTTGCTCCCCGCCTTTATCTCCTTAGTGTAACATTGTAATCATCCTTTTGCTTTCTTTCAGTCTGCTTTTTTTTTTTTTTCCTGAGAGAAAAACAAGACAAGGGAGAACATTTGTTTGGGGTGGGGGGAGAAGCGTCACAATGTTCTCATTTTTCTTGAGGTTTTTCTCCCTTTTCCCTCTTTCCTTTTCCATTTTTCATGTTGACCTTCCTTCTCACCTTTCCTTTTCCTGTGTCCTATCTAAAGGGTGGTCTTGCTCCTCCCTTCTCGTCTACTCTTTTATTTTTGAAAATAAGAATGAGTGATTGTTGTTTCCCCTCATTGTTTATCTACTTGTCCACACCTGTTTCTTTCACTCTGGTTTCCTTCAAGTTTTAACACATATTTTCTCTTGTCCTGCCTTTTGCTTTTCGTTTCTCCTCTGTGATTATTCCAGATCCTGCGGACCCCCTTCTCCTCCTTCCTCCTGCCCAGCCCTGACAGAGGACTTTGCAGCTGGGCTGAGCAGTGCCACAGACCCACTCGTGCCTTTCTTTTTCTCGCAGCACAGCAGCACTTGGTTTGAGCACTAATGTGATTCGCTTTGTTTTACTTTGGCCTCAGCCTTTCGATAACTAATGCATGTAGGAAGCACTGTAATGACTATGTTGCAGAGCTAGGCTTGAACTGCATAAACCAGAGTCCGCTGACTGACTTTCAGGATGAGTGCACAGTGTGTAAGAATGGCAGAGATGAAAAATGATCCTCATGCAGTTAATGTCCCTGTAAACAGAATGACTGATTCCGTAAACAAATGTGACAAGCACCTCCCTGAAATCAAGAAAAATGCACGCTTCCTGGAACGCTGCTTCATGTTTATAAGGGGTCTCTTGTCTATTTCTGGCTCCATAAAGCTGGCAATACAAAATACTGGAAATTATAGTTAGACCAATTGCCACAAAGTTTTCCTGAAATGAGTTTTACTAATTGACGTGTTTCTTTGGCCTCAATTACTTTTCTTTGTCTTCGCTGGAGCTTGGAGGTTCCAGGTGAGACCATGCCTACCAAAACAGTCCTTGTCACACAGCACCGTGAAATAAATCACCGCACAAAGGGCCTTGGCTGTAACGGGCTAAAAGCAGCTGCTTTCCCAGAGCCACAGGCACAGGCATGCACCGTACATCAGCAGGGAAGTGGCTGGAAGCTGGAGGTCTTGAAGACGGGAAGCTGATCAAAAGGGGTCAAATGCTCGAATGAAATGAACTAGCCCCACAGCAGATCCATAGGAGGGAGGCACAACGACTGAAGCATTTTATCCACAGAGGTGCAGTCTGAAAGGCTGATGTTCTGTGAGGTGTAGCACTGCTCAGCATAAGCTGAGGAAGGCCAGGGATCTCTGCTACCAGGCGAACCCTGCATGTCCTTGTGTGAGCCGTGCTGGACAGGCTTGGCTGCTGGCATCCACTCACTGTGATAGAAGAGGAAAGTGACGCAGACTTTGTACAAGGCAGATGATTTTCCTTAGTAATTCCAACAAAACTTGTCAAAAATGACAGTATTGGTTGAAAAAAAGCTGAAAATACTGAAAGCCTTTCATCAGAATCTACAGAAGCTCAAACTGAAACTATCTTGTTTGATTTTCCAGTGTGGCAGTGAAACTAAATAAATACTCATAAAATCACTGTAACAGTATTTAACATCCTCATCTCTTTCAAGTAGTCTAAAGAAGTTTTTGTTCCCATCCAAATCATTTCACAAATGCCACATTTATCAGCTGAACGCTGCTAAGCAGGTTAATCAAATTGCAGTTTAACACCCGGACCACAAACACCGTGTCAATTGTGCAAACCTCTCTGGTTACAATTTCAAGTCTTACATCCTAGTTACTCCTCGTCCATCCTGCCCAGCATAGAAATGCTGTAATACTTTAAAAGCTTATTGCTCATAACCAGAAACCATAGGTGAACAATCTCAAGACACATAGCACACTTTTAAATTGGGCTTCCTGGAGAACCTTGTAGTGCTTAAACACAGGCTATTTCTTACAGCACCTGTCTCATATGAGCTTTGGGGGAGGATCCCATATGTATGCAGTTTCATCTTTGTATACTGATGATGGAGAAACTGGAAAAACCCTTGCTATTTTGTTAAAAAGAAATGTCAACTGACATTGGAAGATTAAGATTGTTAAAAGGCAAAAAACATGAGCAAAACAAAAAGCTTCTGTGTCCTCAGTTCATGCAGCTCTTTGGTATCATGAGTAGAGGAGGTGCAAATGAGATGGCAGTGAGCTTCTCATGAGTTGTTTTATGCAGGGTAGAAAGAGACTGATCCTGAACTCGTGTGCTTTGACTTGTACAGCTTCTACTTTCCACGGTGCATCCTTTCAGAAGCTGTAACCAAAATGGCCAGCCATCTCAGCCAGTGCTAGGCTACCATGATTTAGGAATGATGCCTGATGATGGCCAAGCAATGGCCACCGCAGGAATGTCTACCACAGCAGCTCTGGTTTGTAAGCAGCTGAGTCCTCTACATTTGCAGGAGGTCCCCATTAGGGCATTTCCATTTGAAAATATTTAAGCAAGATTTTAAAGTAGTTTTGGATTTTGTGCCAGGGTCTGTGAGCACCCTCCACATGCCCCATCAAAATTCCCCATGAGGAATGCCACTTTAGGAAGTGTGCTCTTCTGCTGTTGTAAGGTCTCTACTTTCCAGAGATAATTCAGCATAAACCCGTGATTAATACGGTACTAAACCAGTCTCTAAAGTCAAGCACACAGCTCAGTATCTAAACTGATTGCACATCAGCAATAAAAATAAATAAATCCTATACAATAAATGACATTTTAGCTTTTGCTGATCTGAAGAGAAACATTCTTGTTCGTCATGTAAACAAGGCAACTGTAGTTACCTTCCTATTTTGAATCTCATCAGTACACCACACAGTTCATTTTCCAAAATCTAATAAAATGGATAGTAAAAAAAATCTTTGAAACTCATTAAAATGAACCCTAATACATAGATAATTTAATACATAGTTTTTCTACAAGCTGTTTGCGTGCTATGCTATACTACTGGTTTAAGATCTCTTACATGAGGAAAGAGTGATGAATAACAGTGTTACAGCTTTCTCCAGCACAGAGGTAACTGCTGGAGCAGAGATTTCTACCAACACAAAAGAGAATTCCTGAGTAGATAGATGTAAGGCTGCTGTTTGTTGTGGTAGCCTCTGAACCAAAATAACAACTCTGCAAATTGAACCGTAGAGGTCCCAAATTGCTACCTCACAGCAATTCCCAGGAGGATATTTCACATATCAGCTGAAAACAAAACTTCAGAGTTTTCTTTTCCATGGGTTTCTGCAAATAATATATCCAGGTTGTGTCCGTGTCCTCTCTGAGAAATTTGGTCCTAGGTTCTAGCTCTGAACAAGTGGCACAGCTTCAGTCAGGAAGAATACAGTTTTAACACGGATTTGTATTGACCAGGAATTCTATTTTCAGTCAGGAGATTTCAAGGCAATAAAATGATTTAATTCAAGTTTTTAATCTACCAGCAATTTCATGGCACACACAAAACCAATGCAAATTTTTATGTGGGCCTGAATTTGTTCCATGTGCTCACAGCAGCTCTGAACAGCGCAACATTAAATGTCATAGAAGTAAGGAAATAAACACTTCTCTGTCACTGTTAATTTGATATTTAGCTGCAATAGATACATGAAAGCAGCTATGTCTAAAAAGCACAATTTATTTCTGTGTGAGGTACTGCAGGAGATGTACAAGAAATGCTGTGGGGATAACACACTTTAAAAAAAAAAAGTGTGGGTTCAAAGTACTGTACATACAAAGTGTTATCCTCCCCCTAATTTACTGTGTTTAGATGACAGGGGGAATAGAAGTAAGGTTCTGGTTCTGCAGACACTCAATAGGATTGCCCATGGCAGCAAAACTATACTTGTTTGTTATATAAGCAGTTTAGAGATAGTAGAATTCATAACCAAGTGTTTTGTTTGCTTGCTTGCTCATAAATGTTTTATTTTTTGGGCTGATCTTTGGTTGGCTGTGTGCAGAGGGCATCAAGCCATGTTCTGAGGCAAACCTGCTCTGTTATGTTTGGAAAAAATGGTTTGGATTATGGTTTTCCCTCAAATTATTAACAGGCACAAATGGTGCTTGATTTAACTTGGTTTTTATTTACATGATGATCAATGATAGAGCAATGTCTGAATTAGCTTGGAAATCATACAACTGCTTTTATTTGACCTGGTTTCTACATTTGAATGAGTTTCCTTTTCCTGCATATAAATATCCATAAAAACATGTTGAAAATTTCAGGTCTCACCTAGTTATTCACTTTGTCGTGGCTACTGCTATCTTTATGAGCTTGTTTCTACAAACACTTATGTACCAATGTTCCACTTGATGGCCTGTTAACACACGGTGTTCAAATACAAACCCCGTGGTTTCAGCTCATTTTATGTAATATTTTTCTCGGAGAATCAGAAAAATGAGAGATAGGAAGGTCAGCTTGTGCACTTTTCAGCTGTGTAAGACAGTTACTCAGTTCCTGACTCTCATCTAATATTTCTTATTGATTATTTTTATTACTTTCAGTTGTCTCTTACTTAATAGGTGGCCAGATACCACGCATTATTTAAGGAAAAGGCTTTCTTTGCCCCTGAAGCTCAAGCAGTCAGTCATGTTATTATTATCCACAGAACATTGTTTTTCCTATGGAAAGACTGGTAGCTAAGCTGTTTATAAGCTGGCTACTAAGAAGGCGTAAAACCCCATACAGTTCTGACTGTTCCTCTATACATGGAAAGTACAAAATAATTTAAGAACCGTGTTTCTCTTTTTTACTCAGGCAACGTTCCGAGTAAGATTTCAGCAGAATTGCTTNAAAAAAAAAAAAAAAGAAAAGAAAAGAAACACACAAAAAACAACAAAACCTGTCCAAGGACTTCACTGTTCGGCCTCGCTCGCTCTGTCTTTCTCGTTTTTACGTCTTGCAAACAGACATTGCTCTTACCCAAATTAACCTCTTCTGAGTTTTGCTTTCTTCCCCCTGTATTTGGAGCCAGCTTCTCTCTGGGTGGGGCAAAAAGTGAACTCTCCTAACATACAGTACAAATTAGGTCTTTTTAAAAACAAAGGCTTCTCTTAAGAATGGCTGTATTTTATTTCTGACAAAAGAAGGGAAAACACAAGTGCACACACTAAATCAAGAAGTCAAATGTGTGTAATCTGATGCCAAGTGTAAACATGTACGGACTTTACAAGGCTTGCCGACACTAGATACTCTGATTTTCTTTCATTTGAAAAAGTGCTTTTGAGTTTTCACAGTAGTGCTTGCGAGAGGGACTCCAAAGCACGAAGTGAACAAGAGCAGGTCTATACAACAGCTCGTGTTGAATCAGACATTTTTAGTGGTTTGATGGAGACAATTTTTTCTGCTCAGAGTAGCTAACATAGAGTTGGTAGATCTTGCTCCACATGCAGTGGGGTTTTTTGACTTGGTTTTCGCCAGGAAGATTCTGAAGCGAATACAATAAAAAGCTGCTAAGGAGTCAAAATATCACATACTAACAAAACTGTTTGATTTAAGCACTTCAGGGAGGTTGCTCCTAAATACTGCCTGAATACTCCTCCAGCATTGAAGGGCTTGAATAACTTTCTGTGTTCACTGGAGGAAAAATGGAGTGCAGAAGTTAGCGATTTAATAAATAAAGATGTTGCCTTGTTTTCACTGCTATTCTATCAGGCTGCTGCTGTAACTTATCATGGAATTAAACCATCTGTGCAGAAAAACTGCTGGAAAACTGTAAATTTTCAGGCTGCTTAACATTTGTACTGAATGGTTCAAGCTGTGTTAATTATATATCTGTAAGTGCTCTGGTACTGAATGTTGGTTGGGTAGATTCCCAGAGGTCTGCCAAGGAATTTTTCACATAATTTAATGGTAACAGTACTTTTGTAGCTAGGTATTCATTTTAAACATATCACAAGGGTTTCTAAGCACTAAAAAGATCATGTTTGCAGTTAGTGAGTGGGACTTCTGTTCCTCAGCCTTACGTCTAATTACACCCCATGAGTGTGAGAAAGGGTGTTTCATTTTGGCTTGTTCATGCTGTATAGCAGCTGCGAGATTGCTTTGATACTGTGTGGGGAGGCAAATGTAATGACATTAGCCCTTTACGTTTCTTCTGAAGACAGCGAGGCATGTGAGGTCCTTCTCTCTAGTGAAGAGGGAGATACTGATCAACATGCAGTTATAAGAAGTTTTCTGTACTGAGAGACAGAGTGCCCTACGGTGGATGCACTGAGCCTCTGGTGCCCTGGCATGCAGGACAAAGGAAAGATTAGGGAGATGTTACATCACCTTTCTTCCTCCCCTCCCTCCTCTTCCTCACCAGCTGGTGGCTGAAGTCTGGTTCAGCCTACCATGCAAGCTGCAGCAGCCATAGGACCCCTCCAGCCTAAGCCACTTGGCACTTCTGAAAAACCTTCTGAGTACCAGAAGGCAACTGGAGGAGGGGATGAGCTGCAGCTCTGAAGAAGTGCAGTGCCCAGAGAGCTGTGCTGGTAGCTCAGGATCACCATACCAAACCAATGCCCCTAAAGCTGGCCGTGCTCTTCATTGGTCTGTAGGCAGAAAGGACAACAAGATGCCGGGTTCACCCCCACTGAGAGATGCCCTGTAGCAGGCAAACTCCCACCTACTCCACTCCGGACTCATGAAGCAAATGTAACACTAGCCAAGTCCCTAGCCCTAAAAATGTCTAGGAAGGGCAGTGTGACTAACTCCCTCCTCATAACCACCTGTGGGCACAGCTACTTCAGTAGGTTGTGTTTGCTCCTCGGGAAAGAATGACAGGAAGGGATGGGATGAGATGGGATGGTGTGCTGTCAGCTGCCCTGCCTGTGCTGCCAAACCGGAGGGAAGCCTTTGGAAGAAGAATCTAGAAAAGCCCGGATGGACTCATACAGTGCTTCTCTTTCCCTCCCCTCCTCCCCTAAGCTTTTTCCATGTAAAAAAACCCAGAGATCTGGCTCCTAAAAGTCACTTGGATGAATATAAACTCTTGAAAGTGTCACGTAGTCCCTGGAATAATTCCAAATAAACCCCGGCTTATTTGGAAAAATTGCTTCTTGAAAGAAATGCACAAACATTGGTCTTGATCCAAAGCCATGAAATCAACAGGGTGACTCTCATTACAGAGGGCTTTGGATCTGGCCCATTGGTGGCTATGACCAGAATGATGGTCTGTTACAATAAATCATTTTTAGATTCCTGTTTTACAGATGCCTGCAAAGTTTTGGTGAGAGGAGAAAGAAAAGACCAACCTTTAGCTGCCTTCCAGTGAAATCTCCTTCTCTTTTCCAACTCTTTGAAACTATATTTTATGGACTAACTATTCTACTTTAAATGCAGTACCCTTTCCTCTCTCCTTTTGACAAAGATGAGGGATATATGTAACCATGTAGAATGAAGAGTGAATTAACTGTGCTAAGGACATCTAATGATTTTAATTGGGATTTATTTATTTATTTATTTATCATTAACTGCTCAGTTTGTTGGATTATCTGAATCCACAGCTCATCTGAGATAGTTTAAACACCCATGACAATGAAGAAGACACAAGAGAGAACAGCAGGGATTGAAATAAAAATCCAAAGTTTGTCCTAATTCATGTGTTATGCATTGAGTTCTTTGATGTGCTTTTGCAGGACAGAAGCATGAAACTGCTCATTTCTTAGTATCATTTGCTTTGCATACAGTTTTTTAGTCATTTGGGGGGTTGTTTTGGTTTGGTTTGCTTTGTTTTGATTTGTTTTTTCCTGACAACTGTGGAAACAGTGCATTTGCTTTGTCAGAAAACCTCTGGCTAAAGAAGAGAAGAGAGTTACTAAATGGAACTATAGAAGTTGGAGAAAGGAGTTTACTATGAGTGAGGGTATGGAGACAGAATCTTTTACCTGGAGAAAATCCAAGAATGAAAAAAAAAAAAAATTAGTGCAGAGAATATGGGGTCTTTGGATTATCAGCTGCAATATAATCAAACCCCAGCTTGTAAGAACTATTATGAAAGTAATATTTTGAGTTCTTTAATTAGGCTTCTGGATTTGGTGCTGTTAGATTTCAATTTCAGGGTTTTTTTTTCAACAAGAAGACTAGACAAATTTTTTATTTTCTCTCTTGAAAGCTGAGATTCCCCCCAGATTGCATGATTTTTAATACAAGGCTTTAAAAAACCCCTGTCCTGTAAAACTCTCAGCAGTATTCCGCAGAGCTCACAGCAGTGATCTTGCATAAAGTACAAGCTGATGGTAGATAAGCAGGGTCTCCAGACTAACTCTAATAAATACATTCTGTTCCTCACCTCATCTGATAGATATCATCTTAACATCCTTAAATACTGTGCTCATAAACTCTTAAGGAGCACCTGCTACCCATAACTGTGCAGAAGAGTCTCTGCTGTGCCTGCAGTGGCAGAGGTTCTCCATCTCCCAGGCCAGGTTGGCAGCTCCTGCCTCCAGAGCAGGTCCCTTTCTCTCCTTTGTACTGACAAAGGAGAAAGCAGGGTCGAGAGCATGCAATATCAGCTCTGTCTGTCTCTCTAATAAGCAGCAATTAGTTGTCTTTTCCCAGAAGCCATGCAGATGGTGGAGGGGTGCCAGTAATAATATGGTTTTGTATTAACAAGTCTGGAAATTGAACAGAGACTGAAATCGTTTCAGGTTATCCAGAAGAATGGGCAACAGTGCATCTGAGAAAGTGATGCACTGGCAGAGAAGCTGCTTGGGCTGCTCTAGCAGGTTTCACTGACTGCCCTGCTAGGTTTAAAAGTAGATCTGTATGGTGGTTAAGATTCAGAGAAGCAACTCAAATTCCACTCTTCTGGAGCAGGACAGTAGCCCAGGGCTGTGTGAAGCATCCAGTGCATCTTATCAGCTCGTTTTTTTGAGTGCGTGAGACTGGGAAACAAGGAGAAACCATGGCACAGAGCTGGGGACTGATGCATGGGAGGTAAAAGGCCTCTTAGTCCCCTCTGACCAAGAAAATCCATACTTAGCCCCACTTGTGCAACTTACTGCATCTGCTTTGAAGAAATGCTTGAACTAATCTGCATTGGTTTGCTTGTTGATTGGTTTTGGTTTGTGTTTTGTTTTGTTTGTTGTTTTATTGGGGTTTTGGTTGGTTGGTTGTATTTTTTTGGGGAGGGAGGGGAAGTTCAGACTTTTGAGAAGGTTTTTTTCATGCTGAATGTCCAGAGTCTACATGCTGACATATATAGAAGTTGATGTGGTTTCTTTAATATTCTGCATTCTTGCAAATACAGGATTATTTGCTTTCTGGGTTTTGAATGGAACATTAGTATGCACATATATCTATGCAGATGTGTTCACTTACAATAGATGTGGAAATAGGGGAGACCTGAAGGGACAACTGAAGAGTCAAAGTGAATCTCAGAGGAGATAAGTGGTGAAAATGGGTAAACAGAGAACTCCACTTCTGTGGGAAAACATGGAGGAACAAAACCACAAACAGGAGGAAACGGCCAAATCTAAACAATGAATTGTAGCAGCAAGCTGCAGCAAATGTGATTTTAAAGAACAGAGTGTTCACAACAGGCATGCATCACTGCTGAAGATCAAGTATGTGCGCTCTGCTTTTCTGTTTCCCCATCCCCAAAACCTCCATGGAAAGCTCAGCCTCTCCTGTGCACCTTATTTGTTCAGTAGTGGACTTCATACGACTGAATCAGTTCTCATTAAACTGATTTACTGGGCTCGCTGGCTCTGCTCAGCTTCAGTTTATTCCTACTTTGTTTAAAATTCGGGAAGTGCTGGGGGAGGGGACAGGACACTAATGGCCGTTCTCATGCAAGTGGAGTGGTAGCTGATTTATTGCAAAGGTTATAAAGGAAAAGTATTAAGTGTGTTCCATTCTGCTTGGCAAAGTCATCCTGCACAATGTCCAACAAAACCCTGCGAGCACTGGTTTGTAAAAAAAAAAAAGGGGAAAAAAAAAAAGAGGGGTGGGCTGGTATGCGTGTGTGTGGAGGGGGGACGCTACACCAAAGATGTGCTCTTCTTCTTTTGAGCATTAATTAAGACTGTAAATCACGGGCAACATGAAACAACTGTACCCGACGGAACATGGACAGTTCTGGAGTTCTGCTGTGCTCGTGCGATCGGTTTGAATACCTACACTGAAACTCTAATGGCAGAGCAAACTTCAAAGAGAAATTTTGGCATGAAGAAGCGGTCTGCAGGACCATTACAAGGATAAAGTTGTAAAATAGACTCCTCCGTGCAAACGGAGGTGGAATGAAAGTTTGAAAGGTTTATAGGAACTCAGGCTTCTTTCCCTTTCATGCACAAAGTCAGTCCCACGTTAATTTAATCTTGTCTTGAAACAGGATTGTGTAGTTACATTTTGAATAAAAGGAGGAAGAGGAGGATGACAGAAAAAAAATAATTATACTTCAGAAATTAAAATCTCAGTTAATAGTCTCTAAAAATAAAATTAATTTTCTAATAATTATCAAGTGAGCTCTTTTGTCACATCATAAGGAATGCTGGGTCACATTCCCAGGCTTACAGAATTTAAAGCCTAAGTTTGTTATGATCAGGTAGTTTTATCTTTAGCAGAACATCACTTTTAGAAATTCATCCAGTAATTCCTGCACAGCTCACATGTCCTAAACGACTGTGCTAAAGCCTGGGTTTAGGAAGCCATCTAATCTTGAGTTAAAGGCATTAAGTAATAGAGAAACACCCACCCCACCCCCCCATGTTAGGTGGGTCACTTTGTTATTATTTATTTAAAATAAAACGTAATCTTTAAAATTCCACTTTATTTCTTTATGACTTCATCTAGTTTCAGTTTCTTGCTCACATAACTGTGCTGGGCTGCAGTGGAGCTGCTCTAGTGTAGTTGAGAAGGTGATTTTCACCCATTGTAGAATATGGTCCATTTGTTCCTCATTTTACTTTGGTGTAAAGCTACTGGATGCGAGTAACATCTTGATGGAAAATGGTCTGTCCTTAATAGTTAATTCACAAGCAACTTATCTCCCAGCATAACATATTTATGTAATTATAAATAGACTTTTGTCCAACAACTTGTCCGGGATTCCTTAAAGTGTTTGTGTTTTGCCAAGTGTGGTTTGAGCTGTAATTCATAACGTGGGGGATTCCAGAATGGCTGATGAGGTGAATTTTCCTTCTTTTAGAATATGATACTGTAATTGAGATGCTCTCTTTAGATATGCAAGGTATTAAAAAAGTAATAAAATGTAAAGAATAACTTAAAAAATTATATATCTATAATAATTTATGTTTAGAATATAGGAATCAGGAGCCCTCTTGGCAGCAACAGTCCCCATAGTTGCCATAAGCCTGTTTCTTCCACTTCTTACTGATTTTATGCCATCAAAGGATAACCATCTGATGTCACGATGCTATGCTGAAGACATTAATATATATACATTATTTTTGTATTTAAATATATTATAAATGTTTATGCAATAGGTAGGGAGAAGGAATTTGTTCTACTACAGGAACGTGCATGCTAGAGGGCTCATGGAATGAGAATTCGAGTGCCTTAAAGTTTGGGTTCAGAGTACTTGGACTTGTTGTAACTTGCAGAAAGAGTCAATTTATCTGTATGCTACTTATGTTGTCAAGTAAAGTACTTGATGTAAAGTACAGCGTGTCCACTGCTTTACCACTCTACTAGTACTTCAGAACAGTACCTCTCCCTTCCTTAGTGACAGAAAAAAAAACCCACGTGAACTGATCTTCTATTACCTTTAAGACAGCATCTTTTTTCTTAACTGAGAACCAGGATTGCACTGGCTTAGCATGTGGTGCCTTTCAGAGGTACTCAGATGGTCTTGAACAAGGAGTGTGTGCTGTTTGAACCATAGCACAGGCATGTGTTTGAAAAAGCTTACACTTGCATGTAAGGCTTATTCTTGAGTGTCCAGATGTAAATAGTTTAAGGGGAGCACAGTCTTGAACTGTACCTACGCTGGGAAAAAAATTGTCCTGTCAAGAAGGCTGAGATAACAGTGGACACCTCTGTTATTTCTCCACCGATCTCTCTCCACCAAAAAAGGGAACAGCATAAATGAGCACTCTATTAATAAGTATTTTTAGAAAATAATAAATAAATTCAGTGCTATTACAGAAGCTCATATAAAAGGCACATTCTCAGCTTGCCTAAGTCAGTGCATTGACACCCATTTCCATGATCCTAAACAAGTCTTTCTTACACACAGCCAGGGTGGCTGCATTCAGCTGCTAAGGAGACCATGTGCAGCCACCATGCAAAAGCATACTTTCATTATTCAGGTGGCTTTCTAGCAACGCTGTGGCTAGTCCAGATTGGCTGTGCAAAATATGTTGGCCATGGAAAAAATGTGCATAAAAACTTCTGACCTGAAATGATTGGCAGAGGCAAAGGATCTGTCCCAGGCTCTTTAAAACAAGCATACTATAACCTTGGTTCCCTAGCTGCCCTGGTGTATTCCTGTCGATTCTTGGATCATCCAGGAAGAATACCTATCCATAGCCCAGGGATTTATGTCAATTCACAGATACTTCACATGTACGGGAAGCAGGCAAATGTTTCTGAATGAGAAGTGATAAATGCAAGCAAGAACCAAGGAAAGTGATGGGTTTTCCACCTCTCCTTGACTTCAGATCAAGATCCAGTGCATTCCTGGGAAATACACTCCATGCAAATGAAGTGCATGGAATTACTAGCCAAGGGAAAAACTGGCTAGTGCTATGTAAATGAAGGGGCTTTCTGCCCATGCTGGCTGATGCTGCCATGGCAGAACTGCTGAGCAAATGCCCTTCAACTGCATTTGTTACCACGTGGCTGATGTTCCACAGTGATCTTGTGTCTGTCTATAGGCACAGGTAAACATGCTTTAAGTCTCATCTTTTGGCAAGCATGTTGACTTGGAAGAGAGAATGCCCAGAATGAATTTTTGTGATCTCCCTTTATCTCCAGTGTGATTCTGGGCAGGGAGCTGGGGCGGAGTATTTTTGACCCATCTTCACGTGCCTGAATTTGAGTCAGTTCTCTTGGAGCTCCCTTTACTGTCCATGGAGAAAACCAGCAAACACTTGCTGAAAGAGATTAATCAATCTCTTTCAGAAATGTACAGTGGAGAAGTTTTCATTTAGTCAGATGTAACTGATAAGTAGCATCAGACTTAAGATGTCCAGTGATGCAGGTAGATGATACACACTGAACCTGTCAAAAGATGGCAGAGATCAGTCTACACGTTTCTGTGCTCCCCAAAGAGGCAAAATACCTTTAACAATCAGACTCTGAGCCCCTGGGTTATTCATGCTAACCTACCGGCTGGCATGATGGAAGTCTACACTGGTAACTGGTAACTTGTGGGGATGGTTGACTCAACTACCACTCTTTTGGACAACTCCTGGGCACTGACCAGGGTTCATTGCTGGTCCATGGCTTGGATGCAGCCCTGTCACAGAGGCTAAAGGATCCTGGTAGGGTGGAATTAGGCCCTTCTGCAGTGCCATGGCTGTAGCCTGTGTGTCCCTTTTCCTTGTTTATTAAATCACAGCCATAGCTCTCCCTGCCTTGGAGTTGTTTATGAGCATTAAGTTAGAGCCTGTGGAAGAGCACCCAGCCAGGGTAGTTTACAGCTGGAGCAGGTCCTTGAGCTGTTCTGCACAAGTGCTCATGTCTTCATCATTGAGGAAGAGTGGGGTGGGGGAAGGCAAACCTGTCTGCAGGTAGAAAGAAGGGGATGGCAGCAACTGCTTTAAACCAGCACTGCTGCCAGAAACTTGTTCTTCAAATGACCCCCTGTTGACTTCACCTGCCAATCCATGGTCATTTGCATAGTTCAGTATATTGGCTCCAGGGAGCCCCAGAACAAAGGCTTTCCTTAAAAAAAAGAAACTCAGACCTTACTCAGATAAAACTCCCACTCACGCCCCAGGGAGTTTTGGATGACGATGGATTACAGGATGGTGTCTCAGCCTTGCACTGTGTACAGCTTGTAGCTGCTTCTTAGTTTTGTGGATGAGTAAGACTGTGCTCATTTAGAGGGAAACTTGGTTTCCGTTTGCTCGCTCTCAGCTTGTTGGAAACTTTTTTTGCCATACTTTTTGTAGGAGAGGTGGGGCTTTTGAGGAACCTACAGGTGAGGAGGGAGGGCACTCACCAGAAGGAGGTGCCTTGGGTCAATAAGGGGAAGGAGAAAACTTTGAAGATCTTGTCAGACAAACCATGGCACCTGAGTTTGCGATAATTAACATGAACTGAACCCAGGGCAGTTACCCACATGGCCCTAAATGTTTCAGATGTGAGGAGTTACTCAGACCTGGTGGGACTGCTGTTAAGCCTGAGAGTCTGTTTAGTGCTTGGGAATCCCGAGATGCTTTTTTCCCCTCCTTTCCTGGTGGGGCAGGTATGCTGCATCATGTCTGTAGTTCCTCTGATTCTGTGATTACTCATTGTTATTTTGTGTGGGCAAAGTAGGCAGATGTTACAATACCTTCCTCATCAGCACATCCTGCAGTTTCTATTTCCTTGCATAAAGCAGTAAAGCAGTCACTTCAGGGCCAGAGAATTGGGCCTCATTTTGTCAGCTGGAAGGTGAGTAGTTAAAATCTAACTAGCAGTCTTACACCCAGCGCCTGACAGGAACAGTCTTTGAAGACTATTAAGAAAATAAAAATTCCCTGCTCTGTCATATAATGGAAATGAGTATCCTTCAACAGCCATCCACTCTAATCTGTTAGCCAGCCCTTAGCAGCTTACCAAGCCTGTATTTAACCTATTTCCCTAATGGCAATTAAGAAATGTTTTCATTTCCCAGGGAGAGGATTGCCAATGAAATCCCCCTCTCCTCCCCAATCCCATCCTGTGGCTCCGCTCTCTCCCTCCTCTTCCCCACACCCCAGCTCCTTCTTCCTTAGCCCAAGGCATCCAAAGCATTCCCCGTGTGTTTGGGTAGCATGCAGCGAGGAAGAAATGATTAAGCAGCTGAATGTTTGAAATCCAGCTAAATGCACCGATTATTATCTGCTTAGGGCTTTCTTATCTCAAACTGTGTGGTGCTTAATGGCAGGCCCATTGTTTTCAGCTCAAAGGTATTAATGAAGGAATCAGGGCAGCAGGCTGATGTCATAGGTGGCTGAAAGGTGACTCGCTGTACTGATTTCCCTTACTCCACCCCTTCACAAGTCCCTTCCAAGTAGTTCAGGAGAAGGGTTAGTATTTTTAGAGTGGGGGAGAGAAAAAAAAAAAAAAAAAAAGGCAGCCAGGTTGCATTTGTGTGTCTGGTAAAAGGATTGCAGAGGCTCTTAAACATCCTGCTTAGAAGATGTACTCTCTTAGCTTCTGCTCTACTTTCTCACTTCATAAAGACTCTGAGCTGCTGGCGCAGGGCTCAGTGTGAAAGCGGCCGGCCAGCCCTGGCTCACACCTGCCCTAGGCACTGTCCAGCAGACTACACGTTGTGTTCTGACCTATAGCCAAGGTGAGGTTTCCACTTCGTGTTCTCGATGTGAAGAAAGAGCTGTAAGTAGCTGCCACCAAGGGTTACGTCTTGAGGTGAATGCATATCCCCCCAAAATGACACAGAAGGGCTGCTGTAGTCAAGTATCTAGCAGTTGTACTTTTTGTCACTCTTCAAAGCTGCATTATTCTTCTTTTTTTCTTCCTTTTTTAATGTACATAGTTATCAAATGCAAATTGGTGTGTGTTGTGTGAAGAGAGACTTTTCTCTTGGAAATAAGATGTTGTGAGTGGATTCGTTTTGCTGCTACACAAGCTGGGAAGGAGGTGAAGATTCAGAGTAGATTAGATTTTGTTGTCTTTGTTTCTATCTTAATCATCCATTGTTATTTCTGTAATTCTTTTTGTGACAGATTTAATCTGACATCCCCTACTTTTTTCATCATAGACTTGAAAAACATGCTGCTTCCTTTGACCTAAAGTTTAGGAATTAGTAGTATTGCTCTACACTGTAGAACTTGGCATCACACTGTCTACAGAAATGATAAACACTAATAAAATTTCGTCGAGTTTTTGTTTTTTTTTTTTTACAGACCCAGGTAAGAATCTGAAGAAAGATGTATTACCAGAAACTAATTTGTGGAGCTTTTGTCATTTATGGAACAATAAAAGAAAAATAGCTTTTAGATGGTGGTGTCATAAGGTAGCTGGTGAAAAGTTGGACATTGGATATGTGCAGACATATCCAATCAGGTCTTGGACGAGAATAAAAAAAGCCTTTTGTTTTTTTGTTTGGGTTTGTTGTGGGGTTTATAGTTTTGGTTGGGTTGGTTGTTTTTTCTTGTTTTTTTTTTTTTTTAAATTTAATGAGACAGTCTTTCTGTAAAATAATTTAATCAGAGTCTTTGTGGCTACAGTTGAAATTAATGTCTTTGCTGGCATGTGATTAGTACATTAATTTCTGTTTTACCCAAATGAATGAGTGGGGAGTTCACTCATTTTTCTTATTTTTGACTGCTTTTGTTTATTCTTCCCTGTTTCAGTTTAGTTTTGGTCTGGTGAACACGCAGTAGCTTTCACTGTTCACTGGAGTATTTTGTGCCTGTGGAAGGAGCTGTTGAAATAGTCCACTAGCAAAGGTTAGACCTCAGAAGAGAAAGCAGAGGCAGAAAGAGACTGTCACTGAATACCCATACATGCTTCAAAGCCAGCTGCAATCTGGATGAGTAAGATTTTCTTAACACCACATCATCAGATACAGAAATGTTATCTTCAAATGTATTTTTCTGTATGTGTGGTGGGTTTTTGTTTGTTTGTTCGTTTTTTTAATAAGGAAAAAACCCCAAACTAGATTTATTGGGTTTTTTTTCAACTTATTTTTTTGGCCATTGGAAATGAAATCAGCTGGCATCCTGAAGCACAAACTGGAGAACCTTTTGAAAATGGTAGCTGAGGTGAAGCAGAAGGGCTGGGTGAACTGACCGGCACTTCCAGCCCGTCCTCTCCCGCCCCCCTCCCTGTTTCTGAAGGTTCAGCAGTAAAAACCTATTGAAATGTGAGATTACCAAACTGAAGCAATCAGTCTGAAATGATTAAGGAAGATGACTATTCTTTGCTTCAGATGACCAAAAGTCATCTTGTTCAGGGTTCATAATCTTCAAACTGCTATTTCACAACTGTTTCTCTCTTCGTAAGTTTGGATTTGCTGTTAAAATCTGAGTGCTTTACCTTGTGGGTGGAAACAACCACCAGTAGTTGTAAGAAGTGGGATCTGTCTTTCCCCTAAAATTACTTTGAGACTTTTTTAAAGGAAAAAGTGTTTGTTTATTTCTTCAGTAATTTAGCAGATTACATGTCAAGCCCAGGGTGAAATTTTGTTTGCTGAACTTATCTTAAACCTCAGGAGGGGAGGAAGGTTCCGTTTAAAGGTCAAAGTGTTTTGGAATTTCAGTTTGGTATATTTTTTACCTCTAAAGTTTTCTCTTACCCCACCCAAACCTGAGACCTTAGAAGCATTTCAGATGCCTTAGCCAGGTTCATCTTGTATGGAAATTTTGGAAAGGACTCCACATTAAATCCCAGACTAGTTAAATATCCATGCACGTTCTATCATCCGCCGTGTCCAACCTTCGCTCTGGGAAGAAATTCAGTGTTTGAGGTTAGGGGAGAATCCTGGAGCTGACAAAATTCAGATGCTAATGATAATTAATTTATGTAGTGGCAAAGATAGGTGCACTGCCAGGTGCTTTACAGGCAGATAAGATCTGGTTTCTGCTTCAGTGAGTTCACAATCTGAGGCCCTGGTTTTGCAAATAGTTAGGCACATGAGTTATGGCACTGAGTGCAGTGACACTGCTCATGCATGTGAAGTTACTCACCTGTAGTGAGCGTACGTGTGTGTACAGTTTCAACTACATTAGCTTTTCAATTGATTTCGGCGTGAGTCAGGAATTGTTTTGCTTGATAATTAAAGCCATTTAATAAGGTCTGCCAGTCAGAAGTTAAAACACGGGAGTCACCTTTCCTTAAGGGAATTGAAAACTGATATTTTACTGGATAGCTTTTTAGGATGCAAACAACTCATGTCAGATCTGGTGCTTTCATGTCACACCAGCTTAAATTATGTCTATTTGCTTACAAATCACACAGGAGAAAAAAATCATCTGCTAACTGGAAGGGAAAAGTGTTATTCCCTTCCTCATTTGTCGTGATGCTGATCTTGGGGCTACATTAAGAGTGTTTCCAGCGAAATTACTTTCAGGGCTGGGAAAATTTAATCAGCAGAGGCCTTGGTAGCTGTAAATTTGTGGCAGCAGTCCCTAATTCATCTTGTAATTCTATGACAGGCTTTGAATTGCCCGTATTTGGCCAGGGATCACCTCAGTGGACAGTTAATGAAAGAGTAGAGAGAACCTGAAGGTCAGTCACACTGAATTCTTTTTTCTTCCTGGATGTGTCTTTTTTTATTGCAACCTATCTTTCTCTGTATAATTTATTAAACAAAGCCTTTTTTTCTTGTTTCCTGCAAAGGCAAATCTATCCTTCTTTAGTTATCTGCCTTCTTTCCTTGGTGCATCTATAAAATAGCCCCAAAAGTCTCAAAATAGGTGTTCCTGTTGAAATTCTAAACAGATTTACACTGTAGCCTATATCTATTTCTTGTCTGAGTGGGGTCATGAGAATAAAACTGCAACAGATGCTGCAACCAGGTATGGTTTCGAGTGATATTTGTACACCAGTATGTAAATCTTAATTTCAGTCCAATAAGAAAACTTTAGTTATTGGCTCAAGCTCAGAATAAATGAATTCAAACCTCAGAAAACCAGGAGACTGTAATCAAAATAGCACCAGAGAATGCATTTTGTTCTGCTGGATTCAGACTAACCAGCAGAGAAGCTGGAATAGCTTTTTTTTTTCCTGTTGAAACACTATAGTAAATGGGTGCTGCCATAGCAAAACACAGGGTTTCCTGAGATGTGTACAGCATCATAGATCTGTTGAAAAGAAAATGGAAAAAATAGAGAGTCATGGATTAAAAATTATAATGGCCTTTTCTTTTTCTTCTTTCCTCTTTCTTATTAAATAAAGTGAGTGCCTTGTTAACACACTTTCTCTTTTTCAAGATCTTTTCTTTCTTTAGAGGACATCAGCTTTGCCTCTTGTTGTTTATCATTCACTTTCTCCCTCAGAGAACCTTGTGTCTTCACCTTCTCCAGTTTATTGCTCCACCCTTTTTGCCTCTCTTTTCTATCCTTGTCATATTGTAGCTTTGTTTGGTTTTTTAAAATCTTTATTTTTATTTCCATTCCCACCTCAGGGTTCCCTTCCCTTGTTCAGGAAAAAAAAAAAAAAATTAGAAAAAAAAATTGTAGGTCTCCTCATCATTTGACACTTCAAGTGTTTTGAGTGGCAGATCAGGCTTCAGAGGAGAAGGAAGTGTTGGTAGATAAGTAGTGGATATTCAGCACCTAAGCTTTTAGCATCCTTTCAGTCACAACAAGAAAGCTGCTACTTCCTCTCGGGTTGAATTCAAGATCCTTTGCAACTCCTGGAAAGCTTAATTTACTATTACATTAAACCTATAAAGTAGGGAGAAACAGAAGACTAGAAGAATGGGTAGAGAAGTCTACTTTCTGCCTGGTATGCAAGGAAAAATGGAGGAAAAAAAAAAAGGTGTAGTAGAGGTGAGTACGTGTAATGCAAACTAGCCATCAGAGTTATGCATTTTCATGGTTATCTCATCAAGGATCCCTTTACTGTAAATACAGTACAATAAGCTTTTCTGTTTGTGAACTCAGGATGTCCTGTCACTTTCTAACAGACTTCTGAAGCACACATCCATTCGACTGGCTTTGATAAAGCAGCAGTCATTACTAGCTGCAGGTCCTGCTACTCAGCATGCCCTAGATGTTCCTGCTCTGGCAGGGGGTTGGGCAAGATGATCCTGCAAGGTCCCTTCCAACCCCTACCGTTCTGTGATTCTGCGACTATGTGATGTGCTTGTCCGGGATGGTGGGACATTGCCTGTGGATGGGGGGTGTGACTGTGACCACTTGTCATTTACCAGCACCAGGGGATTTCCAGCTTCAGCAGATCACAAATATGGTATGGGAAGCAAGATGGTGCTTTCTAACTCGGTCGTGCTGTTCCGTCTGTGCAGACGAGAGGGTTTTGCCCATATTGAACTGTTTCAGAATGATGCCAACACAATCTCAGTGAGGTCCTGTGAAACAAAAATAGTCTTTATTCTTGCACAAATCCACGTGACGTGACAAGGTGGCCTCTCACAGTGTTAACACTGCTTTCCTACACGTGCTGAACTTCCAATATTTGTACAAGAAGCCACTCTGAACTGTTGATTGGAAGTGATCAGGATTGCTTTGCATCTCAGTTTTGTGTATTTCGGTTCAAATCAGAGTAAGTGGTTGCATCTGAAATGCTGGAGTTGGCAGCAACTGCAAATTGCTTGAAGGAGGACATGAAAATCTTCTGTATATTTGTAGAAAGCTATCGTTAATTTAATATAATTGGATGTCAAGCTGCAAAAACGATCAATCATACCCTATGTGTTTATGTTAATGGTGTAAAAAATCCATTAACAACTGAAGAAACTTCTCATGGTGAGCTAAGAAAAAATATTAGTGCCTTTCCCAAAAGGTTTTCTTTTCACGAGGTGTTCCTCTGTGGAACACTAATCAAGTCCATTCAGAAAGGTCTTAATTAATTTAATTAAAATCTGTCAGATCAAACTGATTAGCCTGACATCCAGCCTGGTGGAAGGAAGGAGGCTGGTACACTTGTTGTAGCTGTGATGAGGAGGGCTTGCTGTCTGCAATCAGAGATGTGTGGTGCTGCAGTGATCAAAGCTGTCTTTCACTGTCATCGAAATAAACATTATGGCTGCTTCAGGCAACCGATCCAGTTTCTTTTTGTTAGAAAATATTTTATACCTCCACAGCCTCTGCAGCTCAGAAGGGGGTGGCACATACCTGGCTCTGCATGTGATTGAAGGGGAGCACCAGGTGACCTTTCCTACCCTTCTGACAACAGGGATACAGATTAAACGTTTTTCATCCCTTTGCTATGCTCTATTTTAGCTGCCAACCATGACCACTGCCACAAGAGTGGGAGGGAGACAAGGGCCACGTTGACCAGGGTGGCTGTGCTTGCTGATGGTGACCATGGGTATTAATGCAGCTGAGCCTTCCAAGAAATGGTGTGTCCATATGGAGCATCTTCCTTTCAAGGACAGAACTGAGCCAGGAGCTGCGAAACTGCACCCTCTGCTATCTGGCTGTGCTTGTCCCAGATATGAGGAACCACCTCATCCATGTAGGCTTCTGAATCTACAGCTGCTAATAACGATGTGTGGTTTCTATGACAAACATCAGGGCAACCAACGCAATCTGCGTCTCTAGCCCTTTCCACTTCCCCTACCCCACACACGTACTTATGGAGTATCTCTCATCTTCAAAGCTTTTTTTATAAACACTTTTATCCTTCATTATAGTGGGATGGATCCATCAAAAGGGTAATAGCTAGTAAATGCTTGGGTTTTTAGGCCCCAATCCTGCAGGCGCTTAGGCAGATGTTTTAGCTTTATGTACTGTAATTCAGGCTTCAGTGGAACCATTCACAGCGCATGAAGTTAAGCATATGTGTAAGTTAGGAACTGCAAAGATTAAACAGCATTCCTGTTTGCTACAAATCAAAAGGTAGATGAAAACGGTGACCCCAGCTACAGAGGAACAGCAGCTCCTGAAGGAAGAGCAGCAGCTGACAGCAGAGACTTGCCAACAGAAGACCTGGCAGTGCCATTTTTGTTCCTGTAAGAAGGAACCTTCTCCTGGCAAAATGGTAATGAGCCAGTTTCTCTGAGGGTGGAAGTCATCTGGGACACCCGGTTTCAGCTGCGTGGGCACACGCATTCTGAAAGCATCTTTCTACAGTTTTAGCAGTATGTATCCAAGTTTAGTACTTGGGCTTGACCAAATTTTTTTTGCTAGTGAGATGATAGAGGTGCATGGTCTGAAGAAATAGAACACAAATTTAATCTGAAGGTATTTTTACTGACTTGCAGCTTCCCAGTATTTCTAGCAGTGTGAGTTGAATTGATAAGGATATCCTTGAAACAGGCAAAGGCAGCTTTAGTTTGAACAGTGAGCTTGTGGTAAAAGGGGTATGTTTGGTCAGGATCTTGCCACCGGAGAAGCATGGTGTGTGGAATGATTCAGGGCCATAAGGATAGGGCAGACAAATATATAAGAAAATAAGCCACTAGCCCATATACTGGTCTTTTCTTTTTTTTTTTTAAGTAATATTTTACCTTCTCTGCTCTCTAAGCCTAAGCTTAGATGTGGAGATACTTTATCCCTTACCCAACAAGGGCATCTTTGATCCTGGTCTTGTACTATCTTCATGCTGTCCCAAGAATCCACCCAAGATGAGCCCTTTTTTACAGAAAACATATTACACAGTGTCTGCGTGGTCTCTGCTGCTGCTGGCTAAATCTAGAAGTTTCTTCATAGTGGAGCACCAGAGCCCATCTTTCTTTAATTCTTGCTTTTACCATGAGGTCCTTTCACTGGTATCCTCCCAGTTTCTCCATTTTTTTTCTTAAGTTAATACAAACTGAATTCTATTCAACTGTACTCTTTAGATTTGATTCTGCTCTAAATTTTATTTTATACTTAATCATCAGGTACCTGGCTTGAAAAACTTCAAGGCTCCAGCCATGTAAATGAGAGTGAGTGGTTGGTTCAGCACACGACTATGATACGTGTTTGTAGATATTAATGGACAGCAAGAAGGAATTTTTAAATAGATATTTCTTAGTAGGATTTTATAATATCTTTCTCTTTCCATAAAGCAACTGTACTAACTATATGTACTACTTGAATCAAAGTGATTTTATTTTGTTTTTACCTTTTTTTGTGGGGGTGGGGGCCAGGGGAGGCATCTTTTCCTTTCAGCCAGCCTAGTATTTGTGAGGAAATAACACTGGACATTATTGATCTATTTTTTTCTTTTCTTCCTGGCTCCTAGGTCACAGTTTAGGCCCTAGTTCAGCAAAGTACTTAAGAAGAGGCTTATCTTTAAGCACATGTTCAAGTCTCAGCGGAGTAAATGAGAATTAAGCAAATACTTAAGTACTTTACTGAATAGGGATAGAATTAAGCATGTAGTTGAATGTTTCGCTGAATCAGGGCCTTAAAATTAAAAATTAATCTTATTTGTGCTTCAAAGATTGAAAAGCTAGGCACTAGCTTTGGATCTTGAATTAAAAGCAGGAACAGAGTAGCACCAACTGTTGCAAGAACGGTGCATAGGTGTAAAAATGGGTAAAGCCAGGGTTGTTAAAACGGTGGGTAGGATATAGGAGAGCTCTGTGTTCAGTTCCTGCATCTGTTTTAGATGAAATTACTGGAGATTGACAATCCCTTGTGCTTCAGTCCTGCTGCTGGTGAGCCCTGGCATGCATAAAAAGCGTTAATAGCTGCCGTGCTAAGTCTAAAGTTGCAGGAGAAGGGGCTTAATCTTTCTAAGCCTCAATACAGACTTTATTTGTCCTGTGAAGTGAAGGTAATGCCACTTCCCTTCTTTCACTTTGTGTCTCCCTGCTCTATCTGATCGCAAACTCTTTGAGGTGGTAAGGTTTCTTTCAACGCATTTACATGATGCCTGGCACGGTGCTCTTACTTGTGGCTTCTTGATGGTTTTATAAGAGAAGTCCATAGTCATAAATCTTGTGCTTTAGTCTTGACGAAATAATTTGTGTGACGTGACAGAGTATCACTGCAGCTAAAGTTTTTTTGTCAAGATTTAGGTTGCTTCAGATTAATGGCAGCACTGAGTAGTTTTCCGGACAGCATGAATAACTTGTGAGACTCTAGAAAAAAAGAGATTTGAAGAAGCGTGGTAACTTTGCACTGTTTTTAGGAAGGCAGCTGCTGTTCTCAGCTTTAGAGGTGAGCAATTTGTGGATGAATGGAGGGGAATGTTTGAGCAGACTGATTTTAGGGACGTTTGTTAAATCTGCAAACACCTCGTATGAGTTTTTAGTGCCGCAGGTTTTGGTATGGGCAACAAGCATTTCCATTGTGTAAGTGAAGAATTTGACAGCCATCATTTCTACAAACGTGGAGCCCGTGGCCAAGGCTGGCTCAGCACACACCGCGATGTTCTGGTCTGCGTGGTCAGCATTACCCTTTAGCAATGGTTAGAGAAGACTGACTGACCCAGATGCTCGTCTGAAATGAAATTTCATTTAAGGATACCTTAACAAGTATGAGGAGTGAGTGTAACATGATATGCACGGGTGCAAGCTAATGGTTAACGTCTCTGCTGAACCTGTGCTCCTTAAACAAACGCTATCAGTGTGGGATGAGTTGTCTCATTTCTGCAGACAGGCGTAGTACAGGTTGGAGACTAAAGCTTTCTTCTTAGAAGACAGCAGGAGGGCTTTCACTTCCTGCTCAAACAAGGAAGGGAAGGAAGGCATCACGTTACTAGAGCTGCTATTTTCAAATAAGGATGGGAGGGACGAGGGTAGCGGGGTCTCTGAGTATGTCCTGAAGTTCATAGGGTGGCTGACCTCAACTCAGCTGTTACTTTGATTTTTTAACGGGCTGCTGTCCGAACAGGTGCTCGATGCAGTATAAAGCTTCTCAGGATAGTTGGCGTAACTTTGCTTTCATGCTTTGAGAAAGGGGAGAGAAATAGGCAAGATCATGATATCTGCAGGAGATGACTGTGTGGAGATACTCTGTACGGTGAACGAAGGGGCAAGATAGTGCTGAAGCTTTGAGCTCTCTATACAAGGCAAAAACCTAACAGATCAGGTGAGTCAAAACTCTGTGGATCTTGCTTATATACTGGGGGCTTTGAAAGCTGTGGAAATTGCCTGTCTTGAAGCATATGGGATAACAATCTTGTTTTCTGAACTTCTATCAAGGCAAAAAATCACATTTTATATGTGGCGGAGATCTCTCGCCTGAGTACAGTTCTTGCAGTGATAGCATTTACGTGGTTATCTCGGCTTAAAAATGGGTTGAGTTGGTATCTTTCATCTGAACAGTTCTTGAACTGTTAGAAAAATGCTGGGTTTGGATGAATTGTAATTGTCTTGTTTGTTTGTTTTTTTTAAATGGCAAGCACAAATTCCTTCTATGCATTTGAAGTAAGAAAACTAGGCTTAGTTGAGCATAAGCAAACTCTTAATTCCTACAGGTAGCAACCCAGAACTGAGTGTGGAAAGCTCCAAAAGCATCCTAGAGCAAAACTAATGCATCTTGTTTTTTCACATTTACAGGCAGACTAATTTGGTATTTCAGTTTTGAAAGTGGGAGATAAATTAAGTCCTTCAGAAATTGTCTCTTTGCGACTTTTATTTCAGACTAACTTTTCTTCCCTCGATGAATTAAGTGACCTTACCTCTACAAACAAATGAGATTGTTAGCTTTGAAATAAAGTAATGGGTTTATAACTGTATAGCATCTACTGGTCACAACAGATGCCTCTGTTCAGGACAGAAGTTTAGAATTTGATGCATTTAAGGTATTTTTATTGACCAGATAAAAATTCTTTGTTAAAACATTGTTGGGCGTTCAACTCCCTCTTTATTTAGGTATTCTTGCACTGGCGTAAGTATATTTAATTCAGTTAAGTTCCCTGTGACTTAGAGCATTAAACATGTGGCAAGAAACAAAATGATGAGAGAATTAAAAGATAACTATTCCTCTTTAATTTTTGCATTGCTTATTAGCAGTACTCTTAGTTTGACTTTGGCTGCACAAAAGCACTGTCAGTTAAGTTAGTAGTAAATGTAGCTGTCTAGTTAACATGTCATGAAGGCCTCTAGAGCACATAATGATTATTTTAAGAATCTTTCATTCACAAATAGAATACATAGCCATAAATCTTTTCTAACAGTCTTTTAAAATGACTAGCAAACAACAAAACCTTAATTTGTTGCCTGAAGTTATTGTGTTAAAACATTTTTTCCTCACAGACTTACAAATATGGTTTGCTATAATAACTGAACTGGTTTATAATGGAGAATGAAGTGAAGATACTTTAAAGTGATCAATGAAATATTGACAGGCCTGAAACAGGGATGATTTTGTTTTGTGAATTCTCCAGTCACTTCTTTCTTAGGCAGGAAAATCACACTTGGACCTTTTCTATTAATTGTTTCTATTAATTATTCTATTAACTGCAGAAAGTTTTAAGATTATAAATCAAAACTTTTGAATTGAATGTGAAATTAGGAGTCTGGAAGGAGAGGCTGGTTTTGGACTCCATGTTTGTTGAACAGAAATGGTATTTTGCTGGGGAATTCCTCTTTTAATCACAGCAAAGTTATAAATATTTGTCTCCTTAATACCTTTTCAGATTAAAGTAACAAGTTACTTTATGAATGCAATAGTTTCATGAGGGTTTGTTTTACTAACAACCATTTTATAGAGACTTTATGAGTTCCAGTGCACCTTCCAAATGCTGATAGTGCTGAGGCTGGATGGAAAATTCAGACCAAATCTTGAACCTCCTCGTGTTGGTTCTACAGACCAGTCTGGAGTCCAAAGGTTACGAACTGCTTGTAAACTATCTCCAGAATAAAAGCCTGTGTGCCAGGACATCAGTGCTGGTATTGTGTTCTCTATTCTTATCCTAATTCTCCCCGTGGATTCTCAATGGCTGGTAGTGCTTCAGTCTATTTAGTTGAGTGAGGCCATGCTAATCTGTGTCAACTGAAAGCCTGTCCTGAGACCCCTAGACTTTTCAGTGATGTGAATTCGCTTAGTACTCCAAAACTGGGGGAATAAAAAAAAAAAAAAGGAAGAAAAAGGTAGTTTTCAACTGTCCACTGCTGAGGCACAGACATTAAAACCCTGGAGATTGAGTACGTAACTTTTAATGGTACTGATTTAACAGAACTATTTTTCTGTAAGTACCACGTACAAACATGAGGTAACATGTAATTGTTTAGCAGTAAACGGTTGCTTTTGCAGCAGTTTTTTCTCTGTTTGGTCTGGCAACCTAAAGATTAAAATCTGTCATCAAAATACTCAGTACATGATTGACCCAGTGACTCCTGAAGTCAACAGAAGTCTTTCTGTGGATACAAATTTAAGAATTTACTTTACTTAGCTCTGCAACGTGTATGTGCTAAATCAAATAAGACCACTTATGTTCTTAAATGTGAGGCAGTAATACACTCCTCAACCTATAGGTTTCCCACAGTGGGTGTGGACCCTTGTGGTAGGTGCCTGGAGGAGAACCTTCAAGCTTGAGTTAGGTGCTGAGGCTCTCCAGGTGGCTGACTGGGAGAAGATAGTGCTCAGGAGAGAACTCGCAGGAGCCAGCAAGCTCAGGCACAAGCATCTTGTGTTCAGTTCAACAGTGTGATTTGTGCATTTTTGCAAAGTGGAGGATGGGACATAGTCTAACCCCATGAGACATAGTCTAACCCCACTTTCCCCCAGTAAAATTAATTGCCTGTCTGTGCTTTGGATAGCCTTTGAGGATCTTTGCTAGATCTCTCAGACAGAAGTGCAAAATGGTAATTTCCTCGATGTTATGCAAACAAAAAAACCCAACCCTGGTTCTAAATGAGCATTTTTGCCTAGAGCCCTTTTTCAAATAAATACTTTAGCCAGAGGGACGGGGATTGATCACCTACAGCTTTCCACAGGCAAACACAGTATGAATTTACTCCCAACCGTGATAAATTTACCTCTGGTTTAGTTCATTAAGAAAACTTCAGCAGGGAAATGCAATTTCTCCTCATCGTGTAACCGTACCAGATAGTTCTTAACTCCCTTGACTGGTTGTTTTTCAGACATAAAATTCCTCGTAAATGGATCTAATTAATATAAAACACTAAAAAACCTGCACATTTTTTCCCCTGCATAAGTGTGTGGGTTTTAGTTAGGAACAGTGTGCAGAACCAGTGGTTCATCACACTGATCAACGGTCCAACAAAGGCAATTTAAATTGGTCATCAACTTAAATTTGTCACTTTATTCACCAGAAATCTCAGAGATTTTTGTAAAATAACTTCTACCAAAAGAAAAATTTGTATTGGCATTTTTTTAATGCTATGGTGGCATTTGCCACTCTAAATACCCTTCCTAGCCAGCCGTGATCTTGATGATAAATTGTTTTATGCAACTTTGAATGTTCTTAATTCATAATCTCAAATTTAGTGCTCCATATTTTCAAGAAACAGGCTTGCTGACTCTTAATCTGCAGGTCTGTTTCATACAGCAAGCAGTTTCCAGGTACTTGGTATCTCTTGTGCTGCATAACCTGTATCATACACACAGCTATCTAATCTTGCTGCAGGTGAGAAGCTGTAATTTGTGGGGCATTTTATTGAAATACAGAAAACCGATGCAGAAAGAATGGTGGTTATGCTGCATTTGGTGCCTAAAGTCTTCATTCTCTTCTATAAAACAGGCAACGACCAAGGAATAATCTTCTGTTAGAACGCTGAGGGTTGCGTGGTGCTGGGGAGGCGAGCCCTGGGAAGGCGAGATGCATGGGGCACCAGCGCCCCTC